>CAXIEF010000330.1:0-30618 GCA_964023185.1 Macaria liturata
CCTAACCTAACCTAACCTAACCTAACCTAACCTAACCTAACCTAACCTAACCTAACCTAACCTAACCTAACCTAACCTAACCTAACCTAACCTAACCTAACCTAACCTAACCTAACCTAACCTAACCTAACCTAACCTAACCTAACCTAACCTAACCTAACCTAACCTAACCTAACCTAACCTAACCTAACCTAACCTAACCTAACCTAACCTAACCTAACCTAACCTAACCTAACCTAACCTAACCTAACCTAACCTAACCTAACCTAACCTAACCTAACCTAACCTAACCTAACCTAACCTAACCTAACCTAACCTAACCTAACCTAACCTAACCTAACCTAACCTAACCAACCTAACCTAACCTAACCTAACCTAACCTAACCTAACCTAACCTAACCTAACCTAACCTAACCTAACCTAACCTAACCTAACCTAACCTAACCTAACCTAACCTAACCTAACCTAACCTAACCTAACCTAACCTAACCTAACCTAACCTAACCTAACCTAACCTAACCTAACCTAACCTAACCTAACCTAACCTAACCTAACCTAACCTAACCTAACCTAACCTAACCTAACCTAACCTAACCTAACCTAACCTAACCTAACCTAACCTAACCTAACCTAACCTAACCTAACCTAACCTAACCTAACCTAACCTAACCTAACCTAACCTAACCTAACCTAACCTAACCTAACCTAACCTAACCTAACCTAACCTAACCTAACCTAACCTAACCTAACCTAACCTAACCTAACCTAACCTAACCTAACCTAACCTAACCTAACCTAACCTAACCTAACCTAACCTAACCTAACCTAACCTAACCTAACCTAACCTAACCTAACCTAACCTAACCTAACCTAACCTAACCTAACCTAACCTAACCTAACCTAACCTAACCTAACCTAACCTAACCTAACCTAACCTAACCTAACCTAACCTAACCTAACCTAACCTAACCTAACCTAACCTAACCTAACCTAACCTAACCTAACCTAACCTAACCTAACCTAACCTAACCTAACCTAACCTAACCTAACCTAACCTAACCTAACCTAACCTAACCTAACCTAACCTAACCTAACCTAACCTAACCTAACCTAACCTAACCTAACCTAACCTAACCTAACCTAACCTAACCTAACCTAACCTAACCTAACCTAACCTAACCTAACCTAACCTAACCTAACCTAACCTAACCTAACCTAACCTAACCTAACCTAACCTAACCTAACCTAACCTAACCTAACCTAACCTAACCTAACCTAACCTAACCTAACCTAACCTAACCTAACCTAACCTAACCTAACCTAACCTAACCTAACCTAACCTAACCTAACCTAACCTAACCTAACCTAACCTAACCTAACCTAACCTAACCTAACCTAACCTAACCTAACCTAACCTAACCTAACCTAACCTAACCTAACCTAACCTAACCTAACCTAACCTAACCTAACCTAACCTAACCTAACCTAACCTAACCTAACCTAACCTAACCTAACCTAACCTAACCTAACCTAACCTAACCTAACCTAACCTAACCTAACCTAACCTAACCTAACCTAACCTAACCTAACCTAACCTAACCTAACCTAACCTAACCTAACCTAACCTAACCTAACCTAACCTAACCTAACCTAACCTAACCTAACCTAACCTAACCTAACCTAACCTAACCTAACCTAACCTAACCTAACCTAACCTAACCTAACCTAACCTAACCTAACCTAACCTAACCTAACCTAACCTAACCTAACCTAACCTAACCTAACCTAACCTAACCTAACCTAACCTAACCTAACCTAACCTAACCTAACCTAACCTAACCTAACCTAACCTAACCTAACCTAACCTAACCTAACCTAACCTAACCTAACCTAACCTAACCTAACCTAACCTAACCTAACCTAACCTAACCTAACCTAACCTAACCTAACCTAACCTAACCTAACCTAACCTAACCTAACCTAACCTAACCTAACCTAACCTAACCTAACCTAACCTAACCTAACCTAACCTAACCTAACCTAACCTAACCTAACCTAACCTAACCTAACCTAACCTAACCTAACCTAACCTAACCTAACCTAACCTAACCTAACCTAACCTAACCTAACCTAACCTAACCTAACCTAACCTAACCTAACCTAACCTAACCTAACCTAACCTAACCTAACCTAACCTAACCTAACCTAACCTAACCTAACCTAACCTAACCTAACCTAACCTAACCTAACCTAACCTAACCTAACCTAACCTAACCTAACCTAACCTAACCTAACCTAACCTAACCTAACCTAACCTAACCTAACCTAACCTAACCTAACCTAACCTAACCTAACCTAACCTAACCTAACCTAACCTAACCTAACCTAACCTAACCTAACCTAACCTAACCTAACCTAACCTAACCTAACCTAACCTAACCTAACCTAACCTAACCTAACCTAACCTAACCTAACCTAACCTAACCTAACCTAACCTAACCTAACCTAACCTAACCTAACCTAACCTAACCTAACCTAACCTAACCTAACCTAACCTAACCTAACCTAACCTAACCTAACCTAACCTAACCTAACCTAACCTAACCTAACCTAACCTAACCTAACCTAACCTAACCTAACCTAACCTAACCTAACCTAACCTAACCTAACCTAACCTAACCGAGTGACAGTGAAAGTGATTTAAGTGACAGTGACGTTCCCCATTGGATTGCAGTGACTTGGACTCTGGTATGTGCTAGAATAAGACTTTTATGCTTCGGAGCAAGATATTTTGCCACCTAGAAATTTCCGTGAAGAACGCGAAAAACAGTCCGCATAAAGTCCGAAAAACGCATTTGTCCACTTAAAATCACGGGAACTCACAAAAACCAAATCGTCGGCAAATAAGGTAAATAAACCAAAGCCTTCGACACTGTCACATCGCACTAAATTGGAAGAGAAGGAATTTGCTGGATTGGCGCCCGTGCTCACCGGCTGCGCCTGTCATCCTGCACTATATGCACGAGCGGAAGGTGTCCTGCCTCAACCGGGCGTGCTCGGAGCCCCGGACTCTTGACTGGAAGTGGAGTGGAGCTTGGCTGCGGACCACAGAGAGACGGCTGGAGCTGCGAGGGCGGAGCTTTCTGCGGGAGAGGAAGACTGGCGGCGCTGTATGGTGTGCACGCCTCTGACCCTGGAAACAGAAAAATTGTAAATAAATTAAAATACTTAAACATTTTTGTATGTATGTCATTATTGTATTGTTCACTTTCTAAATTAATATATTCTACACAACCCTTGACGGGGCTTTTTGGACCCATATAATAGTAAAAATTGTTGACCAGAGGTTTTTGACTCTAATTGTTATTTAAATTGTTAGCATTGTTAGTGTTTAAATTTGCATATTGTACCGTTTTAAAATAAGATTGCTTAGATTTAAGACTGTGCCCAGAGCATTTTAAATTGTATATATTTTGAAAATTGACGGGGTTTATTGACCTCAATCTATAATTAATTTAGTTATTGTGTTTGTTTTTGTGTTATATAAGTGTATCCTAGTTAAGCTGCTCGACTTACTACATTCTTAACATAGTAAAAAAAAAAAAAAATTTTTGACTTTTGAATAACTGACGCCTTTACACGTCGATTTATGTTAGGACCGCTACTAGGAATAAGTGTTATAAATTTGTCATCCAGCGCTCTATACACGCGTGACAATAGAATCCTACCTCGACAAAATGATGAGGACTCCGGACTCTAAAACATCCTCTTCTAAAAATAAGGACACTTCACCAGAAAGTGAAAAAATGGACAAGACGGTAACATTGACGGGACTCTCGACAGAAGCCGCAGACAAGGCTAGCAAGGTTAGAAGAAGTATTGGGGAGATTGAAGCGAGGGCATCGACGTCGCCACTTCCGACTTCTTCCCAGAAAAACCAGAGTCAGCCGGCGGGACAGACACAACCAAAAAAGGGTGGTGCTCTCCCGACGGCTAAACCTGGCTCACAGAAAAGTAGGACGGCGACAGCAGCCGAAGCAGATAAATCCCCAAAACAACCTCTAACATATAAAAATAGGACAGCAGAGGCTAAAGCTTGTCTCATGAAGGCAAAGCTTCACTTAAACAATAGCCGAAATCTCAAGACAGAGATAAAAACAGAAGTCTGCGAATCTGTAGAAAGACTCTACAGCTTAGTTAAAGAGTCAGAGGAAGAAAAGGTCATAGTCATAGAAGAAAAGACAGGAAAGGAAGGAAAAAGTGAACAGAAAGAAACAGAAAAGAGAGAAGTAAAAGAGCTGCTCCCTCTCCCAATCGAGGAGATGATGAAGAAAATGGAAGAGAACAGCAAACTCTTAAAGAACAATAGTGAGGAAATGGAGAGGCTTACAGAAATACTACGAGGTCAGAAAGAGTGCATTGAGCGAACGACCTATGCCAATATAGTGGCTGGCTCCCCAAGGAGACAAAACAACCAACCTACCGCCATGCACTCAATCATCGTAGCCTCAAAGGAGGAAGGAGAGACAGGGGAACAGGTATATGAAAGAGTTAGAAAAATAGTTAATGCGAAGGAAGAGGGAGTACGGATAGATCGGATTAGGAAAGCGAAGGACAGGAGAATCATTATAGGCTGCAAAGATGAGAAAGAAATAAAGAAGGTGCAAAGCAGAATAGCTGAGCAGGAAGAACTGAGTGTAGAAGCAATAAAGAACAAAGACCCAATGATTGTCCTGCTCAGCGTGTTAAAAACTCTTGAAGATGAAGATGTCATAAAAGCCATCCGCGCCCAAAATGGCCACCTCTTGAGGAACATCACTGGAGATGACGATAGGATGGAGGTCCGTTTTCGGCGAAGGGCGAGAAATCCGCTCACAACGCACGTGGTGCTGAAGGTTTCGCCGCGTGTCTGGCAGAGTCTCACCGCAGCGGGGGCTGTACACGTCGACCTGCAAAGGGTCAGGGTCGCCGACCAATCACCTCTCATTCAGTGCTCGCGCTGTCTAGGATATGGTCATGGAAGGCGATTCTGCCGTGAACAGGTAGACGTGTGCAGTCACTGTGGAGGAGCCCATTTGAAGACGGACTGTCCAGAGTATCGGGTTGACGCTCTACCCACTTGTACAAACTGTGTGAAAGCGAAGATAGGAAAGGCTGACCACAACGCCTTCAACAGCGACTGCCCGGTGAGGCGCAAGTGGGAGGCACTGGCGCGATCCACCGTGGCCTACTGCTGAAGGCACCCCGTACAAAGTGATCCAGGCAAACCTCATGAAGAAGAGACTGGCTACCGACGAACTCTTCTTAGAAGCTGTAAAGAGTAAAGCGTCAGTCCTTCTCATCCAGGAACCCTACGTAGGCTCACAAAAGACGCTCAAGAGCTACAATGGAACCAGGATATTCCAGAGTGCAGATCCAGGAGACGGAATCGTCAAAGCCGCCATAGCAGTGATGGACCCCACGCTTGACGTTATACAATACCCGGAACACACAAATAACAACATAGTCGTGATAGGGGTGCAAACGAAAGCGTGGACCATCACTGTGGTGTCAGTCTACTTTGAGGATTACCTGCCTCTGGAACCATACCTGGAGCATCTCTCAAGGATAGTGAGCGCCTTTAAACAGCAGAGGATCCTGGTGGGAGGAGATGCCAATGCCTGGAACACCTGGTGGGGGAGCGTTGAAACTAAACCAAGAGGAGTAGAGGCACTTGCAACTTTCGACGAGCTGGAACTACATATTCTAAATAGCGGGTTTGCTGTACCCACCTTTGATACCATCCGGGGAGGCAAGCGATTCACTAGCCACGTCGACGTGACAATCTGTTCGGCGGACCTCCTTCTCCTGGTGGATGACTGGAAGATAGATGAGGGTCTCACTAGTTCGGACCACAACGCAATTACATTCAACATACACTTACAAAAATCACAAGGAACACACATCACACACACTACCAGACTCTACACTACCAAGAAAGCCAATTGGAGCCATTTTCGTGAGAAAATGGCCCAATTTCTAGCAGAACATCAAGTGTCACTTGATAGTGTAGAGAACATCACAAACACACAACAACTAGAGGCACTCATTCACACATACACACAAGCTATCACACACGCATGCACACACACACTACAAAAGAAAAAACACACACAAACACTTACCTTGTCGTGGTGGTCCGAAAAACTCACAGACCTGAAGAAAGAAGTTATCACCAGGAGAAGACGAATCAGAAGCGCAGCGCCAATCCGGAGGGCGATGGTGGTTGCAGCATACCTAGAAAAGAAAGAAGAATATGAGTTAGAGATACAACTGGCCATGACACAAAGTTGGAAGGAGTTTTGCGGAAAGCAGACTAAGGAATCGATCTGGGACGGGATCTACCGGGTCATAGGAAGGACAAGGAAAAGGGAGGAGGATCTGCCACTCAGAGACAATGGAATTGTGTTGGACGGACTCGGCTCTGCAAGACTGCTGGCAGATACCTTCTTCCCGAAAGACCTAGAAGAGGAGGATGATGAAGAACACCGCTGCATCAGGGCTAGAGCGGAAGCAGTAAATGTTGGCGAACAAAATGACACTTGGGATCCACATTTCACAAGAGCCGAACTGTTTGCGGCGGTGTCATCATTCAACCCAAAGAAGGCACCCGGCTCTGATGGAATAACAGCTGACATCAGCCAAGCCGCTGTGACCGGAGATCCGGACTTATTCCTTAGTCTGCTCAATAAGTGCCTGGACAAAGGATATTTTCCTGAGCTGTGGAAGGAGGCCACTGTAGTAGCGCTCCGGAAACCTGCCAAAAGAGACTACACAACGCCCAAATCTTACAGGCCTATCGGTCTTCTCCCCGTACTCGGAAAGACCTTCGAAAAGATGCTGGTTACCCGAATCAAGTATTACCTGACACCGAGACTCAGTACTCGCCAATTCGGATTCATGCCCCAGCGAAGTACGGAGGACGCTCTATATATCCTAATGCGACATATACGCGAGAAGTTGCAGGAAAAGAAAATTGTGACACTCGTGTCATTGGATATAGAGGGCGCCTTCAATGGAGCTTGGGGCCCAGCCATTAGAGTCCGATTGGCTGAGGAACATTGTCCGGTGAACTTGAGGAGGGTGATAGACAGCTATCTTCACAACAGAAGAGTCAAGCTGAGATATGCCGGAAACGAGTACGAGAAGAAGACTGAAAAGGGGTGTGTGCAAGGGTCCATAGGGGGTCCAATCTTTTGGAACTTGCTGTTGGATCCCCTCCTGCAGGAGCTGGACAGGAGAGGCATTTACGTTCAGGCATTCGCGGATGACGTCACGCTTGTCCTAGATGGTGAAACAGCGCTGGAAATCGAGGGGAGGGCCAATGACGCTCTCGAACATGTTCGGGCGTGGGGTGTTAAGTACAAGATGGAGTTTGCCCCACAAAAGACAGTAGCAATGGTGGTAACGAAAAAACTCAAGTACGACACCCCGCGACTGACCATGGGAGGGATTGAAATTGGCGTATCCAGAGAGATTAAACTGCTAGGCCTCACCATCGACGACAAACTTACATTTAATACTCATGCTGCGAATGTCTGTCGTAAAGCACTTAGCTTCTACAAGCAACTGGCCAGGACAGCAAAAATCCACTGGGGACTAAAACCAGAAATCATTCGCACCATCTACACTGCAGTCGTCGAGCCGACCATAACATATGCAGCAAGTGCATGGGCGCCAGCAACCCATAAGATGGGAATAAAGAAAGAGTTCGCATCGGTACAACGTGGCTTCGCACAGAAGATGGTCAAGGCATACAAAACTGCGTCCCTGAACTCGGTTCTATTACTCGCCGGGTTGCTTCCACTGGACATAAGGGTCAGGGAAGCAGCCCTTCTTTATGAGGTAAAAAAGGGTTACTCCCGGCGGGTAATAGGAGACCGGGCGATGGAGACACCCGCGCCATACACCACTCTACCTCACCCCGCCACTCACGACGTGATGAAGTTTATCTGTCTGGAGGATGAAGCAGCACTCAACGAACACCGCGGTGAAGATGCATTAAACATCTTCACCGATGGTAGTAAAATCGAGGGGAAAGTCGGAGCGGCGTTATCTATTCAGGATGGCGCCTCCGAGACAAGTACCCGAAAACTTCGTCTAGACCCGTGCTGCTCCGTCTACCAGGCAGAGCTTCTTGCATTGGCGGAAGCAATGGAGAGCGCACAGCGATCCACAAAGACCATATGCAACGTTTTTAGTGACTCCAGATCGGCACTGGAAACTATCACTAACCCGAAGTCCCTCCATACCCTAGCACTGAAAATCAGAGCCAATGTCCAAAAATTGAAAAACGGACACAAAATATTGAATTTATTTTGGGTCAAGGCTCATGCAGGGTTGGAGGGCAACGAAAGGGCGGACCAGCTGGCGAAGGAGGCAGCTCTGCGCCTCAAGACGAAGGCCGACTACGATAGCTGCCCGGTTTCATTCGTCAAGCGACAGATAAGACTCGAGTCGCTTGACGAATGGAACCAACGCTACAAAGCCGAAAAGGAGGCATCTGTAACGAAAATCTTCTTCCCGGATGTGATAGCTGCGTACCCCGTCATAAAGGGTATAAAACTGGACAATGTCCTTACTCAAATGTTCACAGGGCATGGTGGATTCTCCGCGTACCTACACAGGTTTAAGTGCAGGGAGAGCCCATCCTGCCCATGTGACCCACAAGTCGAGCAGACCGTTGTCCACATCCTTACGGAATGCCCCATGTACGGAAAGGAACATTTTGAAGCAGAAAACGAAATAGAAGAAGAGATAAATGTAAATAACATGTGTAATATATTAGTTAAGAAGCAAATAAGGAACAAGTTTTTAGATTACTGTAAGAATGTGGTAAGTAGAGTAGCAATTAATAATGGTTGTAAAAATTTAGGTCCACCACCCAGCAATTGAGTTTGCTGGTGATGGTGAACCACAGTAAAAATAAAAAAGTAGGAAATAAAAAACTTAGACTATTAAGTAGATAGAGTAGAAATAGGATATGTAATAAATAAGAATGGAGATGGATGAAAGAAAGACTAGGTATGCAGCATGAAAGTGCGAGAGGCATAAATGCGAGAAAGGTATGAAAGGAAAAGCAAGAATAGGCTCCAAAATAACAACATTGGAGGTAGGATAGCATAAAAAAAAAAAAAAAAAAAAAAAAAAAAAAAAAAAAAAAAAAAAAAAAAAAACACAACCTAACCTAACCTAACCTAACCTAACCTAACCTAACCTAACCTAACCTAACCTAACCTAACCTAACCTAACCTAACCTAACCTAACCTAACCTAACCTAACCTAACCTAACCTAACCTAACCTAACCTAACCTAACCTAACCTAACCTAACCTAACCTAACCTAACCTAACCTAACCTAACCTAACCTAACCTAACCTAACCTAACCTAACCTAACCTAACCTAACCTAACCTAACCTAACCTAACCTAACCTAACCTAACCTAACCTAACCTAACCTAACCTAACCTAACCTAACCTAACCTAACCTAACCTAACCTAACCTAACCTAACCTAACCTAACCTAACCTAACCTAACCTAACCTAACCTAACCTAACCTAACCTAACCTAACCTAACCTAACCTAACCTAACCTAACCTAACCTAACCTAACCTAACCTAACCTAACCTAACCTAACCTAACCTAACCTAACCTAACCTAACCTAACCTAACCTAACCTAACCTAACCTAACCTAACCTAACCTAACCTAACCTAACCTAACCTAACCTAACCTAACCTAACCTAACCTAACCTAACCTAACCTAACCTAACCTAACCTAACCTAACCTAACCTAACCTAACCTAACCTAACCTAACCTAACCTAACCTAACCTAACCTAACCTAACCTAACCTAACCTAACCTAACCTAACCTAACCTAACCTAACCTAACCTAACCTAACCTAACCTAACCTAACCTAACCTAACCTAACCTAACCTAACCTAACCTTTTTTTTTTTTTTTTTTTTTTTTTTTTTTTTTTTTGTCGCTGGGAAAAATGCCTTACGCATCCCCCCCTTGGGGGATTGGGGGGGTATGTGGGACTCCCCGGCCCAGAGGGGACCGGTATACCCACTAAACAACCCAGCGGCACTCCGGCATTGTCTATGCGGAAGGGGACTGGGAGACCGGCAGAGCCTTAACGTCCAGTCCCCTGCCGCCGACGACCGCCCGCCTTTACAGCGGGGCCTGCACGCCCCTCCCTACAGGGGGAGGGGCCCCGGAAAAGACCGCGAGTGCTCGGCCATTTCCGCCCGGCGGGGTGGTGAATATGTGCAATGCGAGAGAAGGCGCCCCCGCGCCTGTCACCCGCTATTCACCACCACGGGGCAGGAAGACGACTATGATCGCCTTCTTCTCCTGCCCCTTCTCCGCCTGCGCAGCGGCGCCGCGAGAGGATCTTCCTCTCGCGCGCGCTCCGCCGCCTCCTTTTGGGACATCACGTCCTCACAGAAGGAGGCGACCGCTGCCCATGCCCCCTCGCTTCCCAACATGGAGTTGACCACGCTGGGAAGCGAGAGGTCCGGTCCGACCACCGCTACCAAGCCGCGGCGCGGCTCGGACCACGACGGGCACAGCTCAAGGGTGTGCTGCGCCGTGTCCTCCGCCGCACCACAGTCGTGGCACGACGGGTCCTCCTCCCTCCCGATTCGGTGCAGGTACGATCCGAAGCATCCATGCCCGGACAATACCTGCACCAGACGGAACGAGAGGAAGCCGTGGGGCCGCTCGAGCCAATCCCGCAGGACTGGCCCGAGTGCGTCCAGCGTCCGCCGGCCGAAAACGGCAGAGGTGAGGTCCTCCGTCCAGTGTTGGACGATCGCGTCCCTCACCTGCTGTCGGACGGCCTCCCGCTCTTCCGGGGCGGGGCGCTCCCCGAGTGCCCTTTGCCCCGCTGTCCACTCGTATACTCTGGCGAGCACCCACGCCTCCAGCTCCCAAGGAGGGGTGCCCGCCAGAGCACATGCCGCCGCGAAGCTTACTGAGCGGTAGGCCCTTGCCACCCGCTGCGCGATGGCCCTTTGGGGCCTGCGGATCGCGGCGGCGTTCTCTCTCCTTTGGAGGGAGTCCGCCCAGATGGGAGCCCCGTAGAGGGCCATGCTCTTAAGGATGCCGGCATACAACCGCCGGCATCGCGCTCTGGGCCCCCCCAGGTTGGGGAGGAGCCACGACAGCGCGCCCGCGACCTTCAGCAGGCGCTTCGACAGCCCGCTGAAGTGCGGGCCGAAGCGCCACCTGCTGTCGAGCACTAGGCCCAGATATTTCATCTGGGTCTTGAGCTCGATCCTGACGCCCTCCACGACGATGTGGGCGTCGGTGGGGATGCGCTGCCGAGGCCCGTGGAAGAACACGGCCTCGGTCTTGTGCAGCGCCACCCCCAAACCAAACCTAACCTAACCTAACCTAACCTAACCTAACCTAACCTAACCTAACCTAACCTAACCTAACCTAACCTAACCTAACCTAACCTAACCTAACCTAACCTAACCTAACCTAACCTAACCTAACCTAACCTTTTTTTTTTTTTTTTTTTTTTGTCGCTGGGAAAAATGCCTTACGCATCCCCCCCTTGGGGGATTGGGGGGGTATGTGGGACTCCCCGGCCCAGAGGGGACCGGTATACCCACTAAACAACCCAGCGGCACTCCGGCATTGTCTATGCGGAGGGGGACTGGGAGACCGGCAGAGCCTTAACGTCCAGTCCCCCGCCGCCGACCGCCCGCCTTTACAGCGGGGCCTGCACGCCCCTCCTCCCTGCGGGGGGAGGGGCCCCGGAAAAGACCGCGAGTGCTCGGCCATTCCCGTCCGACGGGGTGGTGAATATGTGCAATGCGGGAGAAGGCGCCCCCGCGCCTGTCACCCGCTTTTCACCACCACGGGACAGGAAGACGACTATGATCGCCGTCTTCTCCTGCCCCTTCTCCGCCTGCGCAGCGGCGCCGCGAGAGGGTCTTCCTCTCGCGCGCGCTCCGCCGCCTCCTTTTGGGACATGACGTCCTCACAGAAGGAGGCGACCGCTGCCCATGCCCCCTCGCCTCCCAGCATGGAGTTGACCACGCTGGGAAGCGAGAGGTCCGGTCCGACCACCGCTACCAAGCCGCGGCGCGGCTCGGACCACGACGGGCACAGCTCAAGGGTGTGCTGCGCCGTGTCCTCCGCCGCACCACAGTCGTGGCATGACGGGTCCTCCTCCCTCCCGATTCGGTGCAGGTACGATCCGAAGCATCCATGCCCGGACAATACCTGCACCAGACGGAACGAGAGGAAACCGTGGGGCCGCTCGAGCCAATCTCGTAGGACTGGCCCGAGTGCGTCCAGCGTCCGCCGGCCGAAAACGGCAGAGGTGAGGTCCTCCGTCCAGTGTTGGACGATCGCGTCCCTCACCTGCTGTCGGACGGCCTCCCGCTCCTCCGGGGCGGGGCGCTCCCCGAGCGCCCTTTGCCCCGCTGTCCACTCGTATACTCTGGCGAGCACCCACGCCTCCAGCTCCCAAGGAGGGGTGCCCGCCAGAGCACAGGCCGCCGCGAAGCTTACTGAGCGGTAGGCCCTTGCCACCCGCTGCGCGATGGCCCTTTGGGGCCTGCGGATCGCGGCGGCGTTCTCTCTCCTTTGGAGGGAGTCCGCCCAGATGGGAGCCCCGTAGAGGGCCATGCTCTTAAGGATGCCGGCATACAACCGCCGGCATCGCGCTCTGGGCCCCCCCAGGTTGGGGAGGAGCCACGACAGCGCGCCCGCGACCTTCAGCAGGCGCTTCGACAGCCCGCTGAAGTGCGGGCCGAAGCGCCACCTGCTGTCGAGCAATAGGCCCAGATATTTCATCTGGGTCTTGAGCTCGATCCTGACGCCCTCCACGACGATGTGGGCGTCGGTGGGGATGCGCTGCCGAGGCCCGTGGAAGAACACGGCCTCGGTCTTGTGCAGCGCCACCCCCAAACCAAGCCGGCGAATCCTTCCCGCGACCAAGGAGCCACCGGCAGAGGCCAGGCTCGCCGCCTCCCTGAAGGTCCTCCCCCGGGCAGTGAGGAGAGTGTCGTCCGCGTAGCAGATGACACTCGTGCCACGGAGGAGAGCTCCCCGCAGGAGCCAATCGAAGCCGATGTTCCACAGGAGTGGTCCTAAGACGGACCCCTGCGGAACACCGGACTCTGCGCCATACCGCCGGAGCTGGCCCGCTTTGTCCACCAGGAGGACCGCTCGGTCCTCCAGGTAGCTGGCCAGGAGGCTCCGCAGGTACTGAGGCACTCCGTGGAAGCGGAGCGCCTCCAGTATTGTCGAGTGGGGGATGGAGTTGAAGGCGTTGGCTATATCGAATGACACAGCCAACACTCCATCCCCTGCCCCCACGGCCTCCCTCACTTGGCCCTTGAGCCGGGCCAGCGCGTCGATTGTCGAACGCCCCCTTCGGAAACCGAATTGGGCGTCCGACAGGTTCGGCCCCACCTCCAGGAGGTGGCGATTAAGCCGACCAGCGACGATCCCCTCGAACAGCTTTCCGACCTCATCGAGCAGAACGATGGGCCGGTATGCCGAGGGGGAGTCCGCCGGACGTCCCTCCTTACGGAGGAGGCACAGCTGCCCCTCCTTCCAGGGTTTCGGAAACCTCCCCGACGCGAGACACGCGCTGAAGAGGTCCCGAAACCTTCCCTCCATCTGGGTGGCGGCGATGGCCACCACCCGCGCGGGAACGCCGTCCGGCCCTGGGGCCGTCTTCTTGGCGCGGAGACGGAGAGTCTCCGCGGCGAGCTCCCCCGCCGTGACCGGAGGTATCTCCTCCTCCTCCGGCGGAGCCGCCACCTCCGGTGGATCCATCACTGGTGGGGTGAAGTCGGTCCCGGGTGGAAACAGGGACCGGACCACCCTATCCAGCAATGCCGGCTCAAGGGACTCCGTCAGCGGGGGACCGAAGGGGCGCAGTTTGTTCCGCGCCGCCTTGTATGGTCTCCCGTACGGATCCCTGTCGAGACCCTCTAGCATCTCGGCTCGCGCCGCGTCCTCGGCGGCACCCATTTCCGACTTGAGGACCCGCTTTGCCTCTACGTAAGAGGCGTAGAGCTGGTCCTCGGCTTCGCGGTCTCGCCGGCTGCGCCGTCGGCTCCGCGTGTACTCCCGCCTTGCCGCCACGCAGGCGGCCCGGAGCTCCGCTAACCTCTCCGTCCACCAATAGACGGCGCAACGGGGAGGCGGGCGGCGAGACCGAGGCATGCTGGAGTTGCACACCTCGGTCAGGGACCTCCTCAGTTGGGCCGCTGCGGCGTCCACGTCCAGGACTTCGATAGGAGGCGTGAGCCAGTCCTGGACGAACGCCGCCTCGTTAGCCGCCTCACGGTCGAGGCGGGTAAGAGCCCACCGCGGAAAAGGAGACTGGCCCGAGGGAGCCGTCCTCCGGGGGCTCTGGGTGGAGATGTCGAACCGCACATATCGGTGGTCCGACATTGTCTCCACCATCTCCACCCGCCAGTTCACGACGCGGGCGGCCAAGATGGGGGTGGCGAACGAGACGTCGACCACTGACCCTCCCCATCGCCGCACACACGTCTGGACCGTCCCTCTGTTCAAGAGGGACACACCGGACGTGGCCGCCCAGAGTTCGACCACACGTCCTCTTCGGTTGCAGGAGGCGGCTGGGTTGCCCCAAGCCACCGACTTGGCGTTCAAGTCGCCTAAAACAGCGACCTGACGCGGTGCCGCCCTACCGACCACTGCGGTCAGGATTTTGAGAAAATTCTCAAAATCCTGGAGAGGGCGATTTGGGGAAAAATAGGCGCCCACCAGGGCTATTTCCCCCCACGCGGCCGCCACGTATCCCGGTCCCCTCTCTAAGAGCGAGAGGGGAGGGGAATCTGTGGAAGACCGCGACACCAATGCCACCAAGCCGTCCCGATCGCCCAGCCAACGGCCGGGGACCGAGTACGGCTCTGTGACCACCGCCACGTCCACCAACCACTCAGCCATGGCCTGCATGAACAGGTCCTGGGCTGCTTTGCAGTGGTTGGTGTTCGCCTGGAGGATGCGATGTTCGACCCTATCCATCAATCGTCCATCACTCCCTCCTCATCGGCCGCCGAGGTTCCCGCTTCGGGGGCGGCGGCCGCAGTGGCAGGCGGGGTCGGCGCCTGCACTTTGCCCTTCTTAAGGGGAGGGTTGCAGTTCCTCCCCTTCATGACGTGTCCCGCTGGGAGGCCGCTGGCTGCGCACACTGCGCAACGCGGCGTGGGGACCTTGCAGGAGGCAGACTTGTGCCCCTCCTTGCCGCAGCGGTAGCAGCTGTCCGCCCTATCCACCTTGGACGGACAGAGGGCCCGCGTGTGCCCAATTCCAAAACACTTGAAGCAGCGCAGAGGCTGATCTTCAAGTGCCCGGACTCGGCAGGATGTAACGCTTTGTAGTGTGAAGGGGGGCTATAAGAGCGTTATCCATGAGGTTTGGCTACCTAAGTCTATCTAGAGGGTATTAGGTAGTCAATAAATAAAAGGTTAGACTATTGTTACTAATAATTTATGTATATTTAAATAGGTATTCAAAAGGTGGTAGTCTCACTTTACAATTTTGATTAGGTTTCTTATTTACTTTTAATTTACAGGTAGTTTAAACAATGATTAGATCTATAGATATATGGGCGCCAGCCTTAGCTCAAGGCGATAGAGAATGAGTACTCTTTAAATTACACAATTGTCCTCAGGGTCGAGGAGAAATGCCTACACCAGGGTTTCTAGTTGCAACCAGTATGCGTTTTAGTCAGTCAACAACACAATAAAAGTATAAAGGCACCAGGCATTATATATGCCTGGTGTTACCGGCTTAGTGATGGGGACGGAGTCAGGGCGGAGACACCCGCCATAGAGGGCTGGAAGAAGCTGCAAGCTCTCCCAACACGGTTGGTGACCTCCGGCACCCCGCGCCCAAAGCACGATGTAGAAATGTGAAGTAGGTGTGTGTTGTGAAGTAAGTAGGATTTTGTGCGGCCTAGGCTAGCAGCCTTAGACCGTGTAGATGAGTTGTAGAAGGGAGTATTCTTGCGAGAAACTTAAAAAACCCTGTTAACAAACAGTTACATTTATTTTATGTTCCGCTTTAGAGGGTAGATGGTATCTGCACGCACCGCACTTATGTGGTAAAACTTACCCAGAATCTGGGGTTTTTCCTCTCACAGATCAGCGGCTGCGTGCTAGGATGAGGTCCGCAGGCCTCATCGACCAGCACTACCTCCAGCAGACAGCAAATATAGCAAACAGCCTACGACAAGAAACGTGGAAGATTAATCCCGGTGAACAGGTTCTTTCACTGAGCTCTTTTTCTCGAACACTCACCAACAACGAGGGAGTTCTTATGTACGGAGCGTGGCGAGTTGACCGAACTGCTTCTGCCGGGGTCTGCGGGTCGAGAGACCGCCCCAGACCCCGCTTACATTTTTCTTGCCGTGCGCGTTTCTATCTGTCGAGTCACCTTTCACGTCTCTCTGACAGGTTAGACAATAATGTCAATTCGACACTTGACATTGACAGTCGCAACCCAAATCTTTGTTTTGCGACTGCGCAACGTATCGATATTTAGCCATTTTAGACTAAATGAACGAAATGAAATGAGGGGTTACACAAGGCCCCCCTCAGAAAAGAATTCACGCAGTGAATTCACGGCTGCCCTCAGCCGTAAACTACTGAAACAGCTACCGCAAGATAACAAAGTTTGCGGAAGTTGAAGACCAAAAATTAAAATATCCATTAAAAAGATTCAACAAAGTGGAACAACCATTATAGGTTAATAAAACTAAAAACAACAAATTTCCAGAAGTCTGGACTACCAACCTATTCTATGTACAATTAAATAACCAAAAACTTATAAACCAAAAGTGGTCTTATACCCAAACCAAAACTAAATCTATCTTAAAAATACTTTATTTCTGCAACAGCTTCACAAATTTTATAGTTTACTTATTTAGTTTTTAATTTCCAATATAAATATTTTTTCTAATAATTTATTCATTTTATTATGTAACACTTGTGGGAAGGAATAAAAATAAATGTATATATCTGATTCTACTATGTTTTTAATCCCTGCAAAACCCCTATAGGTAATAATCATATAATTACATAAGAGTAATATAATATTAACACTAGTTAGAAAATGTTAATCAAATTATTATGCAGTTTGCTGAATGTAGTCAAGCTTACTGGGAACAATATTGATATATTATCTACTTGTGAGTATGATATAGATAAACTAATAGATAAATCCCCAAGTATAATTTACACACCTAATGTGCATAAGCTTGTTAGTATGTCTGCTATGGCTTTTTATTTGACCAGGGTACAACGCCGCCCTGTAGACTTATGAGTTTCCTATTTGTAACGCGGTAGGACGCGAAAAGCACCCTTCATCTGAGTTACAGATGCCAAGTGAAGGCGTGTCTAGCTAGAGACACTATAGTGTAGTGAACATATACAGTTCTTTAGAGCTACGTAGGTAGGTACGTAGAAGAGTTAGTAGTAGGTACTTACGCGTTTAGAGCTTATTTTTTTTTAGAGTCCGCGAAAACTGCTCTGTTATGTGTAACGGCACTGTTAGTTTAGTATCCGCTTTACATGTAGAAAAGTTTAGTATTTGTACGCGTTTAAAGCTTGCTTATAGAGTCCGCGAAAACTGCTCTGTAATTGCTTAGCGGCCTTGGCCCATTTAAGTTGTAAACTACATAAAGTAAGCATATATTTGTGATGTTTATTAAAGGGATATATTTACATAGATTACAATATTATATTAGATTAAAGATTGTTCCAAGAAGAGTAGGGAATGGTGTACCGGCCTAGTACATCAGACTGAATAAATAGTATGAAGAAGCAGTTTTATAAATAAATAGGCTGAAGCAATTTGGGAGGATATGGGGATATGCTCAGCACAAAAAGTGAAAGACAAAAGATTAAAGTTGAAGAATTAGACAGAAATTTGAA
The DNA here is from genome assembly GCA_964023185.1 of Macaria liturata. Lineage (NCBI taxonomy): Eukaryota > Metazoa > Arthropoda > Insecta > Lepidoptera > Geometridae > Macaria > Macaria liturata. The sequence goes on from CAXIEF010000330.1 coordinate 17,982, forward strand.
AAGAAAACAACCTTGGCTTCGGGTATAGTTCCCGCAGAGTGGCCTTCGGTTTTTGACATGCAGTATACTTACATAAATATTATTAGTTATTATCATTTATTCCCCCTATCAGGTATTGTACCTACATTTGCTACATTAAGTTTTTTGTTTACCATTTTTAATAATTTAGGTTAATTTGCGATAATTTAGATTTCTTAATTTAGTGGTGAAGAGCTGTTGTCAGAAAACTATGCTAACTAATAATAACTTACTTATCTATCTTAAAATCTATTTGATCCCCCCCCTCGTTGTTGTGTTTTTTAATTGACTGCTTAGTCTACTTATTTACAGTTTTATTTATTTTCCCTAACTCCTGTCCAAGTTAGGTAGTTAGTAAAATAGTGTTGATTTAAGTTGTGTTCCTATTTTTTAAGGTAATAGGGAATTTTATTGTAATAGGAACGCAAAAATCATAGACTGCTATCTAAATAGCAAGTAAATAATTACAGAAGAAGTTGATTCTCCATACCAATCAACTTCCAAGCCAAATTTTCAATAAGATAAATTGTTAACAACAAGTGAGCATATACAGCTCTTTATGAAGTGGTATACCTGTATAGATTATTACAGGTATCCAGAAAAGTATCCTGACATACAGAAACAAGTATAAGGCGTGTCAAGCTTAGGACACTATAGAGTATGTCAGTACTCTCAGAAGACTTCCCTATATAAGGAGGTGTTGTTAACAATCTCCCATTTGTTTAAAAAATATTTAAAAGTTTTAGGTATTATTAATTTGTAAATAAAGAATATTATTTTTATTATTAAATAAAGAAGTGTATCATAGGTCAATAAAGAAATTTGTGACCTTAATGTCACAATAAAAGTGATTTAATGATGTTTTAGATGGTTCTGAATCAGAGGTCTCTCTATCTGACTCAGAAACAGACCCAGTATGGTCATAGTCTAACATCTCCTCAACAGCTTTGATAAAGACAGCTGCAAAGATTGTAGCTGCTTTGTATCAAGCTTTTCACCTTTCAACAACCTATCAATGCGCAGAAGAAGATGATTGCCTGATGAACATAACCAAACTAACTGAGACTTGCCTACAGCTCCCTTTGAAACTTTCTCCCAATCCGACAATAACAAACTTGACTTTGTTTGTACGGAGGCAAAGTCATTATCATGATCCCACTGTTCAGGCAGGGTCATAAACTGAGGCTGATCTTTAATCAACTTAGCCACCTGCTTCCTTAGAGCTTGGACAGTGGTAGCCGGGGTAGTGTCTCTAATTAAAACTTTATATTCCAACTCATCTTTTTTCAACATAAAAGTATTGATTTCCCGAGCCATTGTTTAGATTGTTTGAGTTTTACTCGCAAATCAAAAGAATAATTGTTATAGATGTTATGTATTATTGTAATCAAAGTGAAATTATTAAATGTATTGTTATCAGTATATTGTATGTACCAGTGTTGTAAATTATTTATTTAAAAGTGGGTATTTATGTATAATTTGTAATTCCAATAATAAGTATTCAGTGTAATAATTGTATTTTGATTCTAAGTTAATAACTAGATTGTATAGTTTGTTAGGTCTCAATATGAAGTTTACTAGTGTACTAGGTAGATTCTAAAACTTACACACTAATATTGTGCAGTTAAATATGTAAATTTGTCTTTATTAATTGAATTATTAAATCATAGTCATTTAAGTTTTGTGTTTAGATAAGTAGATTTTGTATAATTATTAATTATGATATCCTGGTTGCAACTTTACAATTTTATCACTTTTTGGTTATTACATACACATATTATTCAATAATTACACATTCAAGAACACATAAGTACTTACAGCTAAAGGAAATAATAAAACAACACAAATTTCTTTATAATTGCATACTTATTGTAAGTTAGTATTTAAAGTTTAAGCCTAAGGTTGCAACTAGACCCTTATACCAGTTGGAGTGCCACTGTAACGCTTTGTAGTGTGAAGGGGGGCTATAAGAGCGTTATCCATGAGGTTTGGCTACCTAAGTCTATCTAGAGGGTATTAGGTAGTCAATAAATAAAAGGTTAGACTATTGTTACTAATAATTTATGTATATTTAAATAGGTATTCAAAAGGTGGTAGTCTCACTTTACAATTTTGATTAGGTTTCTTATTTACTTTTAATTTACAGGTAGTTTAAACAATGATTAGATCTATAGATATATGGGCGCCAGCCTTAGCTCAAGGCGATAGAGAATGAGTACTCTTTAAATTACACAATTGTCCTCAGGGTCGAGGAGAAATGCCTACACCAGGGTTTCTAGTTGCAACCAGTATGCGTTTTAGTCAGTCAACAACACAATAAAAGTATAAAGGCACCAGGCATTATATATGCCTGGTGTTACCGGCTTAGTGATGGGGACGGAGTCAGGGCGGAGACACCCGCCATAGAGGGCTGGAAGAAGCTGCAAGCTCTCCCAACACGGTTGGTGACCTCCGGCACCCCGCGCCCAAAGCACGATGTAGAAATGTGAAGTAGGTGTGTGTTGTGAAGTAAGTAGGATTTTGTGCGGCCTAGGCTAGCAGCCTTAGACCGTGTAGATGAGTTGTAGAAGGGAGTATTCTTGCGAGAAACTTAAAAAACCCTGTTAACAAACAGTTACATTTATTTTATGTTCCGCTTTAGAGGGTAGATGGTATCTGCACGCACCGCACTTATGTGGTAAAACTTACCCAGAATCTGGGGTTTTTCCTCTCACAGATCAGCGGCTGCGTGCTAGGATGAGGTCCGCAGGCCTCATCGACCAGCACTACCTCCAGCAGACAGCAAATATAGCAAACAGCCTACGACAAGAAACGTGGAAGATTAATCCCGGTGAACAGGTTCTTTCACTGAGCTCTTTTTCTCGAACACTCACCAACAACGAGGGAGTTCTTATGTACGGAGCGTGGCGAGTTGACCGAACTGCTTCTGCCGGGGTCTGCGGGTCGAGAGACCGCCCCAGACCCCGCTTACATTTTTCTTGCCGTGCGCGTTTCTATCTGTCGAGTCACCTTTCACGTCTCTCTGACAGGTTAGACAATAATGTCAATTCGACACTTGACATTGACAGTCGCAACCCAAATCTTTGTTTTGCGACTGCGCAACGTATCGATATTTAGCCATTTTAGACTAAATGAACGAAATGAAATGAGGGGTTACAAGGAACTGAAGCCTACCGGAAGCCGTCCCTTAGCGAGGACGGCTTTGGCCGCAGCGACTGGGCACTCGAGGCGGATAGCGCCCATGCCGCCGCGGCCGGGCCTGATGTCCCGACCCTGCACCGCTGCCACGTCGCAACCCCCAATCGCTGCGATCGCCGCCACCACCTCCTCTTTGGTGACCGAGTCGTCGAGGTCAGTCACCTCCAAGGCCGCAGACCTGACGGGCCTGACGACCTTGGCCGCGTCTGCGATGACCTCTCGCAATTTGTTTGCGAAGAGGTCCGCGTTGGCACCACCCTGGGCCCCCGGGAACTCGAAGATTCGAGCCCCGGTTTGGGTCCGGCGGCACGTGACCGCTCCGATCCCGAGTTGGGTGGGATCGGCGTTGGTACGAGCCCGTGTGAGGACGGACCCGTACGTCTCACCTCGCTCCGCAGCCTCCGCGGTGAGCGTCACAACGACGGCCGCGGTCTTGGGAGGAACCAGAGGCTTCTTCCCACCGGCGGGGGCCCTTTTGGCTGCGGGGGCAGCAGCGGTGGGGGCCGACTTCTTCCCTTTCCCCTTCCCCTTTCCCTTGCCGGTCCCCTGGGACGGGCCAGAAGAGGCAGCGTCGGGGGCGACAGAGGCGGCGGCCGTTCTCGCCTTTTTCTTGGCCTTGCCCTTTCCCTTCCTGACCACTTCCGTCCACGACTGGTTGGACGGAGTGGTTGCGGGGAGTTGGGCGTCCTACCTCTGGGAGGATGGCCCCGGCTTGTCTGGCCTCTTGTCCGCCGCTAGTGGCGGTCGCAGGCGCTTCTCCGGTAGGAGCCTGTCTTCGATGCCTTCGAAGCAGGCTCTCGTGAAGGCCCTTTCCTCCATGATAACCTTGCGGATGATATCCTCAAGGTTGGAGGAGGGGCCCTCAGCCGCCGATCTGGTTTCGGCCTGGGAAGGCCGAGCCGAGGTTCCAGCCACCGATCTAGGGTCGGCCTGGGAAGGCCGAGCCGCGGCTTCAGCCGCCGGTCTCTGGTCGGCCTGAGAAGGCCGGGCCGTGACTTCAGCCAGTTTCTTGTGCAGCTGGCTGACCTCCGACTGCAGGTGGTCGAGCTTCGCCTGCAGTTGCCGCGTCTCATCTGTTGCTGTGCGCTGCACCAGCTCTTCGATGATACCGCGCATGCTCGCGGCCCTGCACTTCAGGGACTTCTGGAAAGTCCCCTTCAGGTTGGAGGACTTTGAGGCGAGTTCCGCTATCTCCTCTGCGTCCTCCTTCGCCATGCGCTCGAGCTCGCCCAGGGAGTAGTCCGAGTATATGACGCGGGATGCGCCGTACCCGGACTTGGCCCGCGAACCGCGCGCCCGCTGCTCCTTAGCGGCGACCTGCTCCTCCAGGTCCCGCTGCAGCTGCGCCCGCTGAGCCAGGTTCAGCTGGCGCTGCGCATCATCTAACCCCACGTTGTGGGTACCCGCGATGGTAACCTAACCTAACCTAACCTAACCTAACCTAACCTAACCTAACCTAACCTCAACCTACAAAAGTTCTCAGTATATCAAGCAGAACTGCTGGCACTGGTGGAAGCAACCGAGAAAGCCTTGAAAGTGCGAAATAGCCACTGCAGCATTTATAGCGACTCTCGCTCTGCCCTTGAAACAGTTGCTAATGTCTCCTCCCTTCATCCCCTGGCTGTCCAAATCCGTGCGAATATCCAAAAGATGAAACGCCAACAAAAAACAGTCAACCTCTACTGGATCAAAGCACACGCGGGGCTCGAGGGGAACGAGAGAGCGGACGAACTAGCTAAACTTGCCGCGCTCACGTTAAAAACGAGAGCAAATTATGACCACTGCCCGATTTCATACGTCAAACGACAAATACGACGAGACTCGCTTGACGAATGGAACCGACGATACAAAGGAGAAAACAAAGCGTCAACCACCAAGGTGTTCTTCCCCGACGCGATCGAAGCATACTCGGTTATTACTAAAATAGACATTGACTTTATGACAACTCAATTGTTCACAGGGCATGGCGGATTCTCTGAATATCTACACAGGTTCCGGTGCAAGGAGAGTCCGGCATGTCCCTGTGACCCTGACACGGACGAGACTATATTACATTGCTTGATAGACTGCCCCATTTTTGCCAGAAAGAGGTTTGATATGGAGAATGAGCTGGACATCACCATTAATAAAGAAAACCTAAAGAATATATTAAAAGTCAAAAACATTAGGAACGAATTTATAACCTACTGTAAGGAAATTGTTGCAATCGTAGTGAAAAGAAACAAAACTAGCTCACCACGGCGCAATTAACTTTGTGTCCGATGGTGTGCAAATGTAAGTAAATAGGAATGAAATATAATGTAAGTAGAATTCAATAAAGATGTTAGAAAAAAGTGTAGCATAGAAATAAAAACCCAGAATGAATGAGGAATTGCATGAAAGAAAGAACATGTATGAGGAATAAAAGTGCGAGAAGCATAAAAGCGGGAACGGTATGAAAGTGAATTGCAAAGAATAGGCCCCAACATAAACTCGTTGGGGGTAGGTTATGTTAAAAAAAAAAAAAAAAAAAAAAAAAAAAAAAAACCTAACCTAACCTAACCTTTTTTTTTTTTTTTTTTTTTTTTTTAGCGTGGTGGAAATGCGTTTACGCATCCCCGTCTCGGACCCGGGGGAGGGCGACGGGGTATGTCGGACTCGAAGGCCTGAAGGGCTTCAACTTCCATACCGACTAAAACCAAACCACGTAATATCCTACCTAACACATCGACAGCGGCAAAGCAGTGAGACCGTTTGCACAACCACTGCCCTGCCGTATCGCAGCTCGCCGTTGACAAGCCCGCCTCACAATGGAAAAGGAAGCTAACCCCCTCTCTATCCAGCGCGAGCGACGCCTAGGGACATATCTAGGCATCGACATCTCGAGACCCCTTAATCATTGAGTATGATTCGAGGGAATGGACACCCCCACGTCCATCTCCCCAGGGTCACCTAATGGAGACGGCGTTCTAGCCCTCCGGGCTGCACGCCGCCTCCGTCTCTTCCGGATCGGGTCAGCAAGAGGATCATTCTCGCGTTCCCGTTCCGCAGCCTCTCTCCGCGACATCACATCCTCGCAGAAGGAGGCTACAGCGTCCCACGACCTCTCGTCGCCCACCATCTTTTGCAGGACGGTCGACAAGGAGAGGTCCCTACCTATAACTGAAGCCAACGCCTCGCGCGGCCCGTCCTCGGCCGGACAAGTCTACGTCTAGTCTTGGGCTCTACTTTTTGGGCTCAACATTTTGGGCTCAACATTTTGGGCTCTACTTTTTGGGCTCTACATTTTGGGCTCAACATTTTGGGCTCTACTTTTTGGGGTCAACATATTGGGTTTGAGATATTGAGTTGAAGATAAATTTCAACAATTACGATTTTGTCTATTTTATTATGAAAAACGTTCATATCCCATACATTTGTATGGAAATATTGTCAACTTGAATAATCTAACCCGGGTTTAAAATCTACATTTATTATCGTAGAGGGATAAAATTGGTGTCAAACGACGGGTATTGAACGAAATTTTTGGGTGAGGCATATACTGAGTTCATAAAGAAATTAAAAAGAGAGAAAATTAAAAAAAACCCCAAAAAAAAAAAAAAATTATGGGAGGTACCCCAAGGGGTGTCGATAGAGCCCCAAATGGGGGTATAGGAAGAAAGACCAGGTCAAATAACCCCCCGATACCGAGTTTGAAACCGATCTCCCGACGCGAGTACCCTTAACCTATTTCAATTTTTAAAGTTTTTGCTTACCGGTAGGTATGATGTTGGTTAATCTACCTGGTTGAGTATTTTTATTGTTTTTGCTCAACATTTTGGGCTCAACCTAACCTCTCTGGGGTCAACATTTTGGGGTCAACATTTTGGGGTCAACATTTTGGGGTCAACATATTGAGGTCAACATATTGAAGTCATCATTTTGGGCTCAACATTTTGGGCTCTACTTTTTGGGCTCTACTTTTTGGGCTCTACTTTTTGGGCTCAACATTTTGGGCTCAACATTTTGGGCTCTACTTTTTGGGCTCAACATTTTGGGCTCTACTTTTTGGGCTCAACATTTTGGGCTCTACTTTTTGGGCTCTACTTTTTGGGCTCAACATTTTGGGCTCTACTATTTGGGCTCTACATTTTGGGCTCAACATTTTGGGCTCTACTTTTTGGGGTCAACATATTGGGTTTGAGATATTAAGTTGAAGATAAATTTCAACAATTACGATTTTGTCTATTTTATTATGAAAAACGTTCATATCCCATACATTTGTATGGAAATATTGTCAACTTGAATAATCTAACCCGGGTTTAAAATCTAATGTCATTATCTGATGTCAATTTTTGTGCAATATTAATAAAAAAGTCATTAAACGTATCGGCAATCTCGTTGAAGTCAGTTGTCTTCCATCTTTGGTTATAATTTTTGTAATAGGATTGTTGTTCTGTTTTTTGATAAATTTAACTTGCTCATTAATTATGATCCAGGACTCTTTGACTTTGTTTTTGGAAGTCTTAATTCTTGCACGATACTGCAGTCTTTTAGCAGCAACAAAAACTCTGCGTAACGTCTTTTTGTATTTCCTGATGCGTACTGTTCGTTTATTACATGGCTGCACCTCCTGCAGTAATTCCAGATTTGCTAAGGTTACCTTCGAAATTTCTATGCCTTTCGTGATCCATTTTTTACACAGAGCTTTGAAGTCCATGCTTGTCGCCCTGTGACTAGAGGCGAATTCTTTCTTTATTCGATACAAAACAGGTGTCACCATTTACTAAAACTAACACACTTTCGGCACGCACACTACGACGCACGAGATGTTCATGTACACAGTACGCTTCAACTTCATCGGCTGTACAATGTCGATATTTTTTTATCGATTATTTACACATTTACTTCGAAGATGGAAATATATGTCTTTAGTATAACTATATTATTTAAGTACAAATTATAGTTAACTAGCTATGGCCCGCGGTGTTATCCGTTGTAAAAACTTTTTTATCCCGTGGGATAAAAACTAGGTATCCTATGTCCTTACCGGGGACTGAAACTATCACTATAGCAAATTTATTTTTATCTATTTTATTTAATTATCAAATCATCTTCAAAATGACTGGAGCATATTCTGGCATTTTTATGAGGAAACCAAATGTATCTACCTGTCGCCAATATCCATTTATTTTTTAACACTGGATTTTTTGGAAAATGTAAATTAAGTATGTGTTAAATAAAAACCGTAATCCAGAAACATTTCCATACAAATCCAGAAACATCATATACATTATATCGATTATCGATAATTTGCTAGGTTTCATTTACACATCACTTAGCTATCGAGAAGTAGCGTCGTCATGACAACGAATGTGTTAATGCCATTCAAAATGTCAAAAGTTTTATTTATTAAAATTACGAAATTTTACTACTTACCGATGGTATTTCACGCCGGTAACACTGGAAGTTGTTCTTACAATTTTTAACTTGACACCAGGACATATTTAATAGTTTATCATGCTGTAAAACCGAGTAAAACGACCGAAAACTCTCTCTCGCTCGGACTATGTTTGACAACAGACTGACAAGCGCTGTCGTAGGTTAGGTTGGCCTGTTTACTGGTCCAAACGAGAACCACGTATTATTAGTCATTTCGCTTCTATGGGGGGGCGCGCGCGGGGGCGATGTGGCCCGATCGTTGTTCTGTGATTTTTTAGGTTTATATTGCCTTGATTTACATTTTTTGGGAAAAGCCACTTCAAAGTAATATTTGATTGCGTCCTGTAAAATTTTCATTTTAGAATTAGGGTCATCACATTATATAATTTGATCTCTTAGATTATCTATATTTTTATTAAACAGGTAATGAAAATATTGCTTATTACTATATTATGTAAATTGTCTAATTAGTCTCGAAGGATTGTTATAAATTTTTTTTTTGTTATAGAATTATCCGATACACATAGTTTAATGGTTTTATGGTCTGCAAATTTGTGATTAATTACATAGCCTTCACACGAGTCAAAATTTACTAAAAAGTTGTCAATACAAGTAGCTGATGTATTTTCAATCCTAGTTGGTTCGTTGATTTTAAATGTATAGTTACTGTTAGTCACAATTTTTAACAACCTTTTCACGTATTTGTCAGATTTTAATATATTTAGGTTAAAATCACCAGCTATAACAATTTTTTTACCGTCATTGCTTAATTTAGTTAGTAATTTATTAAGAATTTCAAAAAAGAGATCTATATCCTTATCTATTCTATAAGCAGAAATGACAATTAATTTCAGGCTTTTTATTTCTATTGCAGGTAGTTCAAAATTCATTTCAAAGAACATTTTAGCAATATCGTGGCGTATCTTAAAATCTAAACCATTTCTTACATAAATTGCGGTGCCACCGTGTATGAAGAATTTCCTGTTAAAATATGCCGCAAGATCAAAATTAGAAAATTTTCATAGTATCTATTCGATCATCTCGTCCCCAGGTTTCTGTGAAGCATAGTACATCACATTGATAATCATTTAAATAATCTTCAATCGCTAGGTATTTTTTATTAATACTTTGTAAATTTGCATGGTATATAATTATGTATTGTTTCTGATTAGCGTCATGCTTGGAAAAAATGTATTGGTCTCAAACGGCTGATATTTGATGAATTGAAGATTGGACGACCTCTGAAAGGTCTTGTTTCTGGTTGCCAATAATATACGAGTATTCTCAGCTAACTTCTTAAATTGATAGAATCTGCCTTTTTTCTCGTGACTATGTTCAGGGTTGGGATCTATATAATATCTAACATTGTCAGCCATGCATGCAATTTGAGCCAACTCCTTATTGATATTGTAAATTTTTAGGTCATTTTTCTTGTCGTATCGTAGTCCACTTATTATGATGTTAAATTTTCTCTCATGTCGATCCACAATTTCTTTAATTCTCTTTATATATTCTAGGCTTTGCATTTCGGGATAGAGTGCATCATCATATTTGTTGATTAGAATTGCTACTACGTCGTTGCTGTCCATCTTTTTAGTCTTGTCATCATAATTTTCTAGAATCTTGCAGAAATTGGCGCCTGGATAGCAGTAATTTATTGTAGAACTATCCGATTTTTTCACTATTTTAGCGGCTATCGCTTTTCCTGATATATCAGAAAAAATCTTAATTTTCCTGCTTATTATTTCTTCGTTCTTGTCAATTATTTTATCTTCATTTTCCGTAGGTACTCTCATTGGTCTTTATTTCATTGCTATCTCCTTTTTTATCCTTATTATAGTTATGTTTTGTTTCTAATTCCAGTATCTTTTGTTTTAAGTGTCTGTTTTCATCTATTTCCTTCGCACATTGCTTTTCAAGATCACGTATTTTACGGGCAAAGATTTTTATCTTCTTCTTTACTTTTTGAAATTTTTGTGAGAATAATTTTTTGCTGTCTTGATTTGCGTTTTTGCTTCGTTTTTCCGTCTTGAATTTCATTTTCTTTTCTTTCTTTCTCTTCTTGAATCCAGTTTTGAAGTTTCTTGATCTCCTTATTTAGTTCTGTGATAGTTTCTTGTTGCTTCTCGTAGGTACAATACTTGCTGTCGATCATCATTTGCTTGAGTTTTAGATGAAACCGGGGTGTTATCCAATCCCATTGGTGGACAAATTTTTTTCCTCTTCCGTTCTCGCATAAGTAGGTGATCTCGGAGTGTCCCCAAAGTCAATTTTTTTATACATACATACGATCTTCTGATACTTGTCTAATTGTCTTCTAATTTGCGCATTATCCATAAGTAGGCTGTCTACTTGCCCATGTGCAGCCAAAAGTTGTTTCTCTAGCTCTTCTATTTTCTCCTTTGCGACTATATCAAAATCACTCTTGTCAAGATCTGTTAGTGGTAAACTAATATTATGACAGTCTACAGATGAGTCGGACAAATCTCCCACAGAGCTTGCCCTTTGTGGTTGTCTTGTGTTAAAATTTATATTACATGGGGTAGTGTGCTCCCCAGAAATTTCCATAGCATTATTTTCATGAAAAATTTTGCACAAGTGTGCAAAAAAAGACACAAAAATATTTGTTGGTGCGGGGCTCGAACCGACGACATTACGAATGTAACTCAGTGTTCCTGACCTTAGGACTACTCGCTCACTGAAAGTTGTGTCGAAATAGCGCTACTCATGACTTGTTGTAGTTGTAGGTGAATGGCCTTCTGCCATTGATCTCCATCAGTACAAGTGTACTGATGGAGATCAATGCCTTCTGCTATTTATAACTACTCAAGGCCAACGCAGATGCGTGCGTCCTTGTCTTCACGGTAGAATTCAAATATTTACCATATATTCTGTAGATTATTTCTTTGATATCTCCTCCAATTCTTGTCACAATTTTACGAAATAAACGGCACTGCACTCGTCGTTAACTAGCAGTTGTAATCGTATAACTTAAAAATCGTGAACTGTGTTTTAAACCACCAAATTTATTAAATACTTGCGGAGCAAATGACCGTGGAGTCACCTTAAAGAGCGCTCGGCGCGAACTTCAAACATTTAACATTTTGGGTTCAACATTCTGGGCTCGACTTTTTGGGCTCTACTTTTTGGGCTCAACCTAACTAACCTAACCTCTCTGGGTTCAACATTTAACATTTTGGGCTCAACATACTGGGCTCGAATTCTTGGGCTCAACATTTTGTGTTTGACTTTTTGGGTTTGAGTTGAAGATAAATTTCAACAATTACGATTTTGTCTATTTTATTATGAAAAACGCTCATATCCCATACATTTGTATGGAAATATTGTCAACTTGAAAAATCTAACCTGGGCTTAAAATCTACATTTATTATCCTAGAGGGATAAAATTCGTGTCAAACGACGGGTATTGAACGAAACTTTTGGGTGAGGCATATACCTACTGAGTTCATAAAGGAATTAAAAAGCGAGAAAATTAAAAAAACCCCAAAAAAATGTATGGGAGGTACCCCAAGGGGTGCCGATAGAGCCCCAAATGGGGGTATAGGAAGAAAGAATCAGTCATCCACCAATCATAGAAGTTACGAGGCGATCTCGATTGGCGTTTCGTTTCTGAGCGGAAACATTCCGAATTTGTGAAACACCGTGCTGTGCTTAAACTAATATTGTGCTACTCGTGAGGCCGCTAGACTAGTATAAAATAAAACAACAAATTAACATAATAATTTATTGGGTAAGTACCAAATCATAACATTATCTAAACTCTTTGTATAATGCTTAAAGTTAGTCGGGCGGAGCGCCAGCGGCCCCGGGTGCTTCGCCCCGCGGGGGTCGCGGGGGCACGCCCACAGGCGAACACAATACGATACAGAAGTAAAAAAAATAACAAATATAACCACTCAAGAAGTAGCGGCGTCGGGAGTAACAGATTGAGACTACGTAGCTATGTACACGCTGTGTGGCGCGGAGTCAGCTCGCTCACCGCTCACTGCTCGTGGTTGTC
>CAXIEF010000331.1:0-27156 GCA_964023185.1 Macaria liturata
CATAAATTGTGAAAAATACTATTGATTGTATTCATATAGCTAACCATGGTAATTGATTATTCGTTAATTAACTATTATGTGACTTGTATTTTGTGTTGTGTGTTCTATTGAGTGAGTTTAAGACTGTTTATGAAGTTTGGAAGTGTTCATTTGAATTGAAATGAGGTTAGATTGGTACGAGTTATAATGTGCAGTATTTTAAGCAATATTTGAAAACTAAGCGTTTTTAATTACCTACATTATAAAGAGCAAAGCATGAGAATACTGTTTGTTTAAACATTTTTTTCCCAGCAGTACAACTTTGTTTTATTCAAGTACATAATCTTGGAGCTCTTTAGCATTGTAACAACATATTTTCCAAAAATTGTATCAAATATTTGATAGGTTTTTTTATTTTTTTTAACGCCCATTGCATTTATAATCATGTATACGAAACATACGTAACTATGAAAATTAATCTTTGGAGAAATATATTAGAGTACTTAGTGTTTTTCGCAGCAGAAAAACACTATCCAGAGTTTCATTTTCAATGGATTTCAGCAAAGTAACGCCTGATTCAATATCTTATAAGTAGATATTTATAATGCTTATAACTTTCCTGTAAATTATGCTGAACATTGCAACTTATATCGCCTAATGTGTTGGTTACTCATTAAAGATTGTCCGAGTTAAGTTTCAAAAGAGTTATGTTTGAAGACAGTTGTCATCCAGTAGGTTTGTTAGTAAACTTTGTGAGCTGAGATGAGGCCTTGAGAAACTACATATTTGGATTGTGCGTAAACGTAGATTGTGTCTTAGATAAAAGTACTTACGTTAAAGATATGTTTGGAAAATCGGTGATCGGTTTTAAGCTGATCAGATAAAAAGAGCAAGCCAGTGACACTTATATAACTAATATAGCCAGCCACTAATATAATGTTACCAAAAACCAAAATCTTTTCCGTGACTTGCACTAAAGGTGAAATGTTACCTTGTCAATATTATCGAAATATGTGGTTAATTTCTCACACGTACAAAAAATTTGAGGCATAAACTGCGTTTGCGCAAATCACCATCTTCAGTTAGTCCCACTGTCATCTACCATAAGATATTGCAAAATCAAAATTGTCATAATACATTCCCGTGCAGTATTTGGTCTATGTACAAATTGTTTGACCCCTGTAATAATGCTATTCCATTTTACTTGATTTTTTTAGTATTTAGTATCATTATCACTTCACTAATCCATTTTCATTTTGTAATAAACAATAATACTCATTTTGTTTTTGTGAATGTTGAATTTGAGATGACGGTCAAAGTTTTTTATTTTATAATACACGAAACATTTTGTCATCGTAAAGACAGATCAAGAGAGTAAATTAATCTGTTTATGCAAGTTACTTTTATAAAGAAAATCTGGTCTTATAAAAATCTGCTGCAATCTTGCTTAACTGTACTGCATCAAATATTATTTGGTTTCCATTACCTACACTGTTTTCATTAAAGTTTCGTTTCATTATGTACACTATGTTAATTTTACTTACTATTATTCGTTAGTTTCGCTTTTTTACAATTCATGACTTTTAATGAGCATTTATTTATTGTAATTGTAAATTATTAACGTTTAAATCATGATGTATTATTATTAAACGATAATAAATAAATTCATACAATTATTTGTTTTTTTTTACTAGTGGACGCCCGCGGCTTCGCTCGCATTATTTTGAGATAAAAAGTAAATTCAGCGCCATCTAGTTTATACGTCGACTAACACGAATCTTTAAAATGGCTGTAGACAGCGGATATCGATAGCGGACCACTTGGTTTAAAATGAACATAACTTTTTTATTTACGAACCGATTTAAATAAAATAAACACTAAATATTAAGTTAAAAATGCACCTCACATGTTAGTTAAAACCGTAGAAATATCAGTTTAGCCGTTTTCGAGTATTTTAGAGTTTAACGAACAAACATTCTGATAGACAAACAGTTTTTTTTTAAACATGATTTTTGTGTTCTACTTCATCAATGAAGACCCCTCAACTATTTTTTTTTTTCAATTATCTTCAATGTACAGACACCGACCGGTTACAGCTTTATTATATGTATAGATTAATTATTTTATAGTAAAATAGAAATTTATTTATTTAGCAACAAAAAATAGCTACAAGAGTTATCTAGTCCTCTGTAAATTGTTAGAGTTAGAGAGTCAATAATCCTTGGCAATACGAATACCACTCAAAGAGGTAGATCAAAATATAAGACGCAATGTTTTGGCGATATTAGTACCTCCAAAGGTCCCCCTACTTATAATATTTTGTTCGTGATAGCTTTGAACCCTGTTGTCTGTGTTTGAACCTTTGGTTTGAACTGTGGGCCTAGCACAAGTTTGAGTCCGTAAAGTAAAAGTTAGTTGTAAGTATTACTTCCGACTTTCATGCATTGGTAGCTGGAGTTAGGTCTCGATGGTAAATAAACGAGAGTAACATTACCGGTTGATTAACTTCGTTCATTCTTTCATTCATTCTTTTCTACGAATATTTTTATCTGCGATTCCTATGATCCTGTCAAAACAACATGGCGCGAAATAAATAAAACTAAATTAATAAGATCAAAATACGTATGTGGATGTTCGCTGATGCAAGGTGACAAACGTGGTTCCGCGATCGCGCTTAGAAATATTTTATTACTCCTTTAATTAGTAATAACTTGAGCTTATTTTGTATTTTTATATAACAAACTTTGGACTGGTTAGTTATTTTTCTTTTTTTTAGTTTAAATCAGGGGAAATGGATACCATTTCCCCTGATTCAGATGATGATTTTGATGTGCCGCCGGACATTCCTCCGGTGGCTATCCTTTCACAAAATGTAGGGAAAAAGCGCCCAGCTGAGTCAATGGTGAAGGCTCGTAGTGGCCCATACGCTAAGATACATGCAGATAGTGATGCAGTGCAGCCTTCAGCGCAAACAATTTACACTCACCCCGCCATATCCGTTATGGGCATCCAGGAATATGAAAAAACAGACTCAAGCCCTTTCATAATTCATGTATCTAGGGAAGAGCTCGACCCAACAGTAGGGATCACTTTCCGTCCTATTAAGTTTGGTCAGTTCCTACACAAAAATAAAATAGACAACATTTGTCATGATGGTGTCAAAAGAGTAGGCAGAAACAAGATATCTGTACAGTTCAAAACCTTTGAGGCTGCAAATAACTTTCTGAAGTGCCCCCTTTTAGCAACACACAAATATATTGCATCCATACCAACATATAATGTTACAAGAATGGGGGTAGTCCGTGGTGTCCCTGTGGATTTACCCATGGAAGAATTCTCGAACTCTATTGAAGTCCCCAATAACTCTGCATATGTTATTAAAGCCAGGAGACTAAATAGAAAAGTTAAAAAGGATAATGAAACTACTTGGGAACCTACTCAGACTGTAGTCCTAACTTTCAGAGGGCAACAACTCCCCAATAACATATACTCTTTTTACTCTTCTATGAAGGTAGAGATGTATGAGTTCCCCACCATACAATGCCTAGCCTGCTGTAAATTTGGCCATGTCAAGGCTCAATGCCGATCCCCCCCAAAATGCTATAAATGTATGGAACCCCACATTGGTGAACATTGTAAGGTGCTGGCATCACAGGCCAAATGTCTGCTCTGCTCTGGGCTACATTTTGCTACTGACAGGACTTGCCCAGAGCACGCCAGGCAGAAGTCTATTAAGGCTGCTATGGCCCGTGACAGAATTTCATACCATGAGGCTTCATCAATATATAAACCTGCTAGAACTTATAATGAAGTAACTAAGTCAGCCCCATCTCCATCTAGTCCTGTTCCTGAGTCGTCCCAATCACATGCTTCACAGTCCCGCCCTGCAATTGTCTCCTATAATAAGACTGTGACACGCAATTCGCCCCCGAGAGCTCCCCTTGGCAAGTCTTACGATAAGGCTGCCCACAGTGCTATTATCCGCCCAGAAATATCCTCACTCCCTAATGGTCATACTCTCCAATCTTCTTCCCATCCCCAAAATGATCTACTGACTCAACTCCTCACTATTATCATCAGTATCATTTCCCAAAATTCCTTCCAATTACCGAACCACGCTGCCCACATGATATACCAACTCACAACCCTACTCTCCAACGATGGATTGTCTGCCAATCCTCCAATGGAACTCCAGGAGTCTTCGTCGAAAGATTCCTGAACTCTCCTACCTCATCCGTATAAGTGGCTCCTTCCTGGTGGCTGTCGCGGAGACTTGGTTCAAGCCTGGGGCTCGCTATCGAGTCCCAGGTTTCTTTGCCCTCCGGGACGACCGTCAGGATGGAGCTGCTGGATGTGCAATTTTTATCAAACATAACTTGATCTATTCACAAATTACTCTCCCTACTGTCAGCCCAGACTTGAATGCAGTGGCTGTACGCTCATCTAATATTTCTTTTGTCTGTATATACATCCCTCACCCCAAACCATACCATATCACTGATATAGTTAATTATGCTTGTATATATGTATTGTGTTAACACTCAAATAAGCTCAATAAATTTCAAATAAGTTAGTAAATCCGCACCGATCAAATGTTAATTATTTTTACTGGCTAATAAGATAAGCGTTTGTCCCCCTTGTGACGTGACATTGGCGAAATTGCGGCGGTGCCGCAGAGTCCATTAATAAAAAAAAAAAAAAAAAAAAAAATACGTATGTAACTTTTAGGAGTGTTTTTACAGTGTCGATGCTTTTATTGTACAAAAGGAAGAAAAGAAGTTGATTGTGACAGTGCATATTATCGATTCTTGGGCCAGTTCGAAGAGATGACTGTTAGTTTGAGAGATTGGAAGAACGCCGAGGTTAAACTAATCTGCCCGATTATAGACGAGATAAAAGCAGAAAGGCTTCGCTGGCATGGCCATGTACAGAAGATGAGCAAAGCGCGTATATTCAGGGCGACCGTGGTGCAAGAGACCGGTGGCGCGCTATAAATATCGCTGGAAGGATCGGGTCGAAGAGTATCTCCACAGGATTCGTGATCCCAGTGATAATAGGACCTTGCTCAAGACCGCGATGAGTGGCATCTTCTAGTACCTATTGAAGGGCAGAAACCGGCGTGGTCACAGCACCAGCCAAAGTAAAGTAAACATAAAGTTTTCATACATTAAATCCGGAACAAAGAAAGAAAGCGGACGAGTAGGAAATACAATCGAACCATGGAGAAGTCTTTGTAATATTTGTAAGTACATTGGGAAATAAATCCATTCTACATCTAGTTTCATCATAGAAATTTAGACCCATAATTATTCAATTACTTAACATGAATAGTTTCAGTGTTTTAGAAATACTCAATAAAGTTCTACAAATTCAATTTTACAGGTTAAAAGTTACTAGAAAAAGAATATTTTAAAACTGGCCTTATTGAATAAATCTACATCAAGACTGGAAGTAAACCGGCCGAATCTCTATCCAATGAACAAACAGCAAAAGGAGTGGAGAGCATAAGTACCACAGTGGCATACTATGGTCCCATCCATCATACTTCTCTATACTTAGGTATGTATGACAGTGACTATACTCTATGATGAGTTTATATAAGGTTTTAATAAGGGCTTAACAGTTGCCACACTATGACAAACAGCTGGGTCACTACTTGTTACAATACTTTCCTTAATTTACTCAGGTTTCTGAGTGTATAAATAAAATGAAAATTAATACTTTAACTAAATGGACTTAATCGATAAATTAAGGCACAAATTACCTGAAATTAATACATACTTTCCATTAGATTGATTGAAACTGTGAGGTGGTGCTAGTTTAAAAGTTATTTTTTAAGTTGCTGTGTACAATCTTTTTCTAATCTAGATAATCACAAGATTCCTGTCTTCTATACTTGCCTGGTATATCTAGCTGAAGGACTTAAACTAAGCCATGAATCTATATATGAATATGTAAGTTTACCTTAAACCTTGGGTAGATTATTGTATGTTATATTGGAACAAAAATGTTGATACCATTGCTCTGGTAGGTTAAGTATGTACACAGTTTAACAGTATAGTATTTGGTATTCCTAGTGCAGGACCTACCGGTACCATACAATGTAATACAAAAAACTGTTAACAATTAAGTAAAGTAAAGTTAAGGTAAAATTTAATAAAAATAAACTTCAAACAATAAAAATTCTTGATTCTATTAATGATAGACTGTCTGACAGTCTGTCTTTCCAAAAAAAGGCATTTTTATGAAATCCAAAAAAGAGTAAAAAACTCTTCATTCAGCTGAATGAAGAGTTTTTCTGTGTCTCGAAAGCTACAAAGGCTACTTTAATTAAAAGCTCTCTCTCTCTCTCTGCTCTCTTGAGAGATGTGTTGGTGTACGAACAAACAAATTTGTTATTGCTTAGAATCTTACGAACATTTGAATTCGTCATATATTCGTCATCACCACCTTATGCAAAATATTGCCTAATTTAATATCGTATGTTTATAATTTGTTTTCTTCCAGCCCGGAATAAATAAGGCGTCAATCGTTATCATCAGCAAAGTTTACAAAGAATCACCTTTAATATCTTATGTATATGTTTATAACTTTTCTTCCAGCCCGGCTCCAAAACAGTGATCCAAGCGGCCCTGGACAAGGCGCGCCCCAACCTGCCGATACAACCGCTGCCTTCCGGGAAAGGAAAGAAGGAAGAGCCCAGAACTGTGAAGTCTGCCGGCGCGCTGAAGAAAGAGGCGGAGAAGAAAGGCACTGCTGCTCGTAAGGGGAAGGTAAACCGGGGTCTATTTATAACTAGCCGACCCGGCGAACTCTGTTCCGCCTTAGAGGCAATAAATAAGCAGATTTTGGATTTTATTCAATTCAATTAAAAAAAAACACGATAGAAAGTATCCTATGTCAGTCTCCTGGTTCTGAGCTACCTTCCCACCAATTTTCAGATAAATCCGTTTAGCCGTTCTTGAGTTATAAATGATGTAACTAACACTACTATCTTATAAAAATAAAAGTGTAAACAAATATCCTGACACACCCTAAACTCAAGTCACCTTAAAAATTGATCAAATGTATTGAGAGTTGGAACAATGTACTCGTTAGATAATAAAAAAAAAATTTAAATGTTTGTTCGAAAATCAGTGTGCATTGGTCATTTTTGACTGAAGCTTTCGTCTCAGATACGGGCTTGTCAGTATTTAGATTTACACACATACACATTTAAACTGATGAACGTATTGAGATGATATTGTCGACCCAGGATAATCACATAGGCAAAATTTTATTTCGGATTACCACCACGGGCGCTGCTAAATAACTGACTAATATTTTATTTCTTTATTGAAGGTTGTAAAACCAGCATCAGCATCAAGTCGCGGCAAGAAAGACGAGGAAGATTTTGCGCCGCTACTGCCTAACAACAATGCTAAGAACCAGCGTATTATCGACGATCAGAAGTTGAAAAGTAAACCGCCGTTTTCCAATATAAATTAGTCTTTAGTCGTTTTGTTTTTAGTTTAAAGTATGTATTTCTTAAAATAACCATTTTAATTATTTTACTTATATCGTCTTTTGGTAAAATAATCATAAATTATTAGTTCGATTGGTCCTTTAAATATTTAGACTTCGTTCGCAAGAAAAGTAATATTGTATGTACGTACTTATAATTATCTTTGTAGAATAAAAACTTAAAAACAAACAAACAATAAGTGTACCAAAAACTACGGAAATTCATTGCAATATGGAGGAACAAACATCAAGAAACTAACAAACTTCCTATTCCTTTAATATAACAAAAATCAAAAATTTATTATTTACCATGAAAACATTAAAAAATTTGGTGCAGTTATAGATAAAATATGGAAAACTTAATAAGTTTATTAAGTTTTCCATATAAAAACCACCAATGTATAAGAATGTACAATGTACATATAGGTATAATAAGGTTGTATGTATAAGGTTACTGATTATTTTAGTTTCATATAAGTAGTTGATATTTACCGATTTGATATTTGTTTTCCAGTGTTGAAATGGAACTTCACAACGCCCCGCGAGGAGTTCTTCGACCTGCTCAAGGAACAGATGGCCACAGCTGGACTCAACAAGCAACTAGTGGCTAACATGTTTTATAACGACTTCAGGTAATATTATAGTTAGGTATAAATATACCGATAAAGTACATAATATACATTTACATTTCTACATACATATACATTTCACCCAACTTGTTACAGTTGTGGGAGCTAATAAAGTAACAAACACATCTCGCTCTGTAGTTTTTTTTTTTAATTATTTGTGGCACCTAAAGTACGTGTAGCGTTCTATAGCTGTTTGCGCAAGTCGTTTTTAAATGCTACGGAAGAGAAAACTAGTAAATGCGCGACTTTAGACATAGCTTAATTAGACATAGCACTCGGCTCAAATGAGGTTTTAAGGTCCCGCTATTATTTTATATCAACGCAATTTATATTTTTATTCTTTCAGATACCACCTAAAAGCAATAGAAGCTTTATCCGAGGACCTGCAAGACAACGGCACCTCTCTCATGGCAAACCTGGACCTGGTCCTCAAGTGGCTGACCCTGAGGTTCTTCGACACCAACCCCTCCGTCATACTGAAGGGGCTTGAGTACCTGTCCCTGGTGTTCGGATATTTGATCGAGGCGGACTATACTATGGCGGAATACGAGGCTAATTGCTTCATACCTTATCTAGTTTTGAAGGTTATTCAGTACTGTTATTCAGTAATAATCAGACCATAGTTTGCCTGATAGTAAGCAAAGGCTACGGCCTAAGATGGAGCGTGCTTACCCGATAAGAACCGATTCGCTCTCGTTTTGAAGATCGCTGTAAAATTTACAAAACTAATAGATTGCTGTGAATTTTTTTGAAGTTTCTTATGTAAACAAATAAGCACATGGGTGTAAAATAAATACAATATGGATGTAGGTGTAGGGTGTAGTAAGTTTGCTTAAAAGATTGTCTTGGTCATTATTACTTCAAATCTATATCCATTTCAAATTTCATGCAAATCGGTTCCGCCGTTTGGTTGTGAAGTGGTAACATATACACTTGCACACACATTTTTGTATCAATACTTTCGCTTTTATAATACATTGTACTTATGTGTTTTTCCCCACAGGTGGGCGATCCAAAAGACACAGTCCGCAATGGAGTGAAGGCGCTGTTCAGACAGATATGCGTCGTCTACTCTGTCACTAAACTATGTGGCTATCTCATGGAGGGACTCAAGTCGAAGAACGCTAGGCAGAGGGCAGGTAATGTATAGAACAAATACACGTTTATTTGTAGCAAATTTTATGCACGTCGAGTTATTTTTTTACTAATACAGTTTTGCATTTGACCACAGTTTGCCTGATGGTAAGCAATGTCTATGGCCTAAGATGGATCGTGCTGACCCAATAAGAACCCGTTCACTCTCGTCTTTATGGTGGCACAAATGTTTAATATTACTGAACTTGTGATAATGCTCTGCATGAAGCTAACACCAAAAATTTTAAATATTGTTGGCAAAAGAGATTTTTTTTTATCAAGGAATGGGTTTGCACTTGACCTAATTCGCTTGTTGTTAAGCAATCATTACGGTCTAGGCTTGCTTACCCAGCAGTTAAGTCATTTTTATGAATGTTTATGACTTGTTTACATACATTTAAACATTAGAATTTCATTACATTTGGTCATCAAACTATCTATCTACCGGAATTTAATCAGTTGAGGAAAGATAAAAGTTTTAACATTCATAAGCACTATGATAATTATTTTATCGATGTTTTGAAGATTAGATATCTATTATGCTTTCATAATCATAGGTTATTTTGTCTTTTAACTATAAAGTCGATAATTTTAAACGGTACATTTTGTGGTTTATAAAAAAAATAACATTTATTTAATGTTGTGGACTTAAATGTGTTAGTTACTTGTTTTAGGGGATTTATGTTAGAACTATTAAAAAAATAAATAAAAATAACCTACCTATTTAGTTACTTATTAAATCTATTATATTTTTCTGTGAATGTTTAGGTATGTTTGTTTAACTTTCTTGACGCTTAATATTATATTTCCATTTGGGTTGATTTAAAGAAAATTTGCTCCAGGTATTTTTTGTTAGGACGCTAAATTTACAGATTGTAATTTGTATTGTAAAATTGAAATTGCGTGAGTGACATTTATTTATTTATACATACTCAAATTTTAATTGCTTAATCTGTATCTTTCAGAATGCCTAGAATGCATAGGCCACCTCCTAGAGACCTACGGTTCAGTGGTGATGGCCCCAGGTGGCGCCACTGCGCTGAAGGAGCTTGCCAGACATATAGGCGATAGAGACAACGCTGTCCGGTCAGCGGCGCTTAACTGCGTCGCCAGCGCTTACTTCCTAGAAGGAGAGAAAGTTTATAAAATGATTGGACAGGTAAGCATATCTTTTAATTGTTTTTTCTTACATACTGAATTAATTATTGGATGTAATGATCTGAAATAAATTTTGAGACACAACACATTACATCTCTTGCTGCTACAAATTTGGACCTAAATTACATGGACATATGTTTTATGTTGGGTTTCTAGTTTGCCAGATAACTCTGCCTTTGACTCGTCGCGATACTTATAGAATCTTGTATGTTGACCTTTTTATAACCTTCTCTGTTTCTACCGCGTGAAAGTATTGCTGTAACGCTCACAGGAATCATATCTATGAGAGTATAATAATATTATAAAGCTGATGAGTTTGTTTGTTTGAACGCGCTAATCTCAGGAACTACTGGTGCTAATTGAAAAAATATTTTTGTGTTGGATAGGACATTTATCGAGGAAGGCTTTAGGCTATATAACATCACGCTGCAACTAATATGAGCGAAGAAACAATGGAAAATGTGAAAAAAACGGAGAAAATTATTCATATTTGAGGGCTTCCGTTGCGTGCTGCGGAAACGGTTGAAGATATCAAAAAAAATGTATGAAAGAATTATTCCTCTTGAAATGATCTAACAAAATGTTTGCAACAGTGTATGTCTATTTTTTAAGATTAACTCTCTAGAAGAATTTTTATGGTAATAACTATTCTTTGCGGACGAAGTCGCTGGCACAGCTAGTAATAAATAAAAATCTTTTTATTTGAAACAGTTAAAATGTTTTACAGTGTTAGCTTATTCTATGACTATTTCTAACATTATAGCTACAAGTTTTGAGACAAGAGTGTCGACAGTACACAAGTCAACGAACGGTATTCTACATAACTATATCGTTATGACTTTTGACGACATTTGCGGTCGCTTTTCACACAGATACAATCTATATAAGCTGCGTGTTTTAATTAAATCATGTTATAATGAAACCTAAATTTTAGTTAGAAAAATTAAAAAATACTGCGTTAGACCATAACAAAAGAATTTTAATGTTAGAAAAACAAGCCCGTTTGAAAAACATTATTTTTTTCGCTATACAAGAAAGTGAAAAATCATATGAAGATCTGGAAAACATAATTATTAATATGATACAGAATGACCTAAAAGTAAAGTGTCAAATATATGATTTAGAATTTGTAAGAAGGTTGGGCAGAAAAATTGAAGGAAAAATAAGGCCAATCGTTGTAACCTTCACAACATTTGGTATAAAATTAACTGTCTTGAAAAATAAACATTTATTAAAAAACCAGGACGTATATGTAAAAGAAGATTATCCTCCCCAAATTTTAGAAAAACGAAAACAATTACAGGAACAACTCCAAAAAGAAAGGAAAGAAGGGAAAAGAGCGTTTATTAAATACGATCGTTTAATAGTACATGAGACCACGACTAACATAGAAGTTACACAACAAGATCTACCGCGGGACAGAAAAAAACGAGAGCTAGAAATAACTCCACCTAATCAAACTGGAAGTCTATACAAAACTGAAGAATACTCCAAGTCAGTGTCAAATATCCAAGAGGCGAAAAAAAGTAAAACTAAGAAAAGCAAGAAAAATACCAGCCCTAACAATTCCATAGCTAAATATCTTAGCCAACGAACAGAACACTTGGTTCCTACGACCAGCATTTTGTCGGGAGAGTCGTCGGGAGAATAGTAACTAGCTCCGCCCTTTCAAACCCACACAACGATTACTGCGCCATCAACATTACTATAAAAGAAGAAAGAACTATACAGTATCCCCCCCAGAACGGTTGGTCACCGCGGAGGGGTTGTTGACCACCACCCTCCAACATCATCGAAAATTTAAGCTTGATATTCATACAACTGGCGATCGAAATAGTATATTTAGATTAATATGCCAATGAAAATAATAATTCAACAATAGCATGCTATATCTCTCATTTAATTGTAAAATATCTCACTTTTTATTTTCAAGGATGAAACTGGTTTTCAAGGATACGCAGCTTCAGCGCCATCTCTGAGAGAGTAAAACAACTACAAATACAAAGTACAATGGTAACAGAGTGAAATCATTGAAGTTTTACAGGCACAATCACGTCTGAAATAATACCATTTTGATGGAATATATAAATAAACACTCGGGTCGGACAGTTACTACAAGATGGAAAATTGGAGGAGGCTTTTACCGCCAAGGGCGGTACTTCACCGTGAAAGATAAAAATAACTCTAAATTCTAAGTAATATAAATCTAACATAAGCATTGAAATAACTAACCAAATATAGAAACTCTGTTTGCAATACGGTTAAGTAAAATAAAAGCTTTTTTATTTTTATTTATTTTTATTTATAATGAAACCTGTTTATTAACTCTGAATACATTTTGCAGTCGCTTTCCACGCAATACTACATAAGCAGCGTGTTTTAATTAAATCATGTAATAATGTTTATTTATCTGTTTCCAGATATCAGACAAAGACCTATCCCTCTTCGAGGAGCGCATCAAGCGAGCTGGCAAGACTCGCAGCGCTGAGACGCGCCGCTCTATGCTCATACCACTCTCTGCTTCTGGGAAGCCTATACAACAACCGTCGGAGGTAAGTAACGATAAGAAAATACAATATTTTCCACCTACATACATACATCATCTTTAGCCTTTGTCGACCCACTGCTGGGTATAGGCCTCCTCTCCTAGGTTCAAACATCACTTACGAACAATCAAACGTCAACGTCAAATTGGGACGTTGATTTATCATTAGTAACAATTTGTCAATTTGATTACATATTATGACAGGAGAAAGACAAATTTTGAACATTAAAAACCTTTTAAAAACGGACTGCATGTTTCTAAAGTTCTGGACTAATAGTTAAACGTTTTGTAGGTAATAAGACCCGAGTTTGGCAGATTTGCACTCTCGAACCAAATGAATATCTTGAGTGATTTTTTTAACTTATTAAAATATTTAAGTACCTAATTATCTCGGGTCAAGTCGAGGAAATCACGAGTTACGTTTTAATTTCAATTTCAAAGAGTCTTTATTTCACATATAAGTAGATAAGAATAAAATATGCTAGACGGCCGACCGGCCAGCGCACTGCGACCCGATACCACGGGTAACAGGGGCGAGATTGCCGTGCACGCGGCTCGCGCTCGCTCCGATAGCTCCGCTCGGATAGTAAATTAATTTTTCAAACAGTTTGCTAATACATGGTAGCATGCTAATAGGGCGATAAGAAATTGGATCTGAGGGATCTTTTCCTGGTTTAAGTATAGGTATAACTTTAGCAAATTTCTACCTACATTGCTGGAAAGTAGTGGGGCATAAGACAAGAATAGAAGATTTTAGTTAGGAATATATACGAGTAACGTTTAAATACGGGTGTAACTCTTTTAAAAATTTAGAAGTAACTCTTCGGTGTTCAGTCTTTGACGAATATTTGATCGAAGTTCCTAGCCTTTATTTTTAAGTACCTACTCTAATACCGACTGTCGTTGATTGTTATTTTGTTTACAGATTTCTCCCTTGGAGCTGGAGACAGTGATCCGCCAGCACCCTGGAGTGATGGATGTAGCTGTGACCGGGATCGCCAACCCTGAGGATGGGGAACTGCCAGTTGCGTGTGTCGTAACCAAGACGGGGCACCAGGTCTTGGCCCAGGAGATCAAGGATCTAGTCAAAAGTAAGGATTAACGTAAAACTATCTTGAGTCGTATTCCTCATGACTGAGGGTCATGACTCCCTCGCAAAATTAATCCGTTGGGGAAATTTTCTTGGGCAGATACATCATTGTGGGCGCCCAGATCCTTCCACGGAAGACACAGTCATTTCCTCGGATATTGTTGTCCTCAAACATGTCGGTTTCCTCACGATGTTTTCCTTCACCGTTGAGCGAGTGCAAATCTACACATAACTTGAATATCCAAGGCATTGGTGTAGGGCCGGATTCGAACCAGGGTGCGTCTGAATGAAAAGCAGACACTGGAACCACTAAGCCATACTCGTAAAACATGCACCTAATAAAATAAAACCATTGATATATATAATCGTGTGTGGCTGGCTCCATGGGGAAGAGTCAGCTTTACAATCAGAAACACCCCCGTCCAATCCGTACCTGAATTTGTGCCCGCCTATAGCGGTAAAAGAAAATATTGTAAAAAATCGACATACCATCACAAAATCTTAGCCCGTGTGTTATCCGTGGAAGACCCTCAAGATGTATCAGCCCGAGAAAACTTCCCGAAATGAACTGATTCTGTGGGGAGACACTCTCATAAATAAATAAATAAATAAATATACTCTCAGTAAGGAGGAATACAATAAATGAGAGATTTCTTTAGGTGCTGGATTCAATGCTTCCTTATTGAAAAATATCTTAAAGTTCTAAAGTAGAATATAACCTTGCGATCTTCAAAGCGAGAGTGAATCGGTTCTTTCTGGGTAAGCACGGTCTATCCTAGACCGTAATTATTGCTTACCATCAGGCGAATGTCGGAGAAGTCCAAACACATTCTTTGTAAAAAAAAGTAGGTAAAAGAGCAGAATAAATCTAACATTGTTCTCGTTACAGAAAATCTGGCTGACACGAAGCAGCTGCGCGGAGGAGTGATATTCATGAAGGAGTTACCGATGACAGCATCCACCAAGGTGCACAGGCGACTGCTCAAGGAAATGGTGCCACAAATGGCGAGAGAATAGCGTTACCCTAGTTTTGAATGAAATGTACCTATTCACGGTGTTTAGAGATAGGATCTTTATTCTGTTAAATACAAGTTACTCATTGGTTCTTTATAGTCTAAGTCTATGCAATTATTACAAGTTTAGATCGTGTATTTGCTATTTGAAATACTCCGCTATCACCTCATGCGTGCGGATAGTTAACAAATTGGAGAAATTGGCTTAACCTATTATTGTTTTGTTTTGTAAAATAAATTAATGTAGGTAGGTACTTAAATAGTTGTGTATTTGTACCTACATATATTATTGATCGAAAATTAAATAGGTAGGTACAATTGTGCAATGAAAATGTGCACTTTGGTTCTTTTTTTAGTAATTTAATTCAAAATCAAAATCAAGACATTTATTTACAGAACATAACTACTATACATAAAGTTGGTAAAAGGTATTACAGAGCGCTAAGTTCTTACCCATAGGGTGTGCAAATGTGTAGGTAGGTACATTAAAATGACAATAAATTCAATTACTTACCTACTAGATTCATTAAGGTAGGTACACAAAAACATGACAGGCCTTAAGCAAGTTACTCACGGTCAAACATAAATCGCAAACATGTTCGGCGAACAATAATTTAAGTACCTCTACCATAATATGTTTTAAATCTATGATTATAATCTATACATAAGTATACTTAACTTACGAATTTGGGTTCAAACATCGTAAACTACGGGTTGGGTGAAGTAAAAGAGTTTGTTTAAGGTAATCACGGTTCACTATTAGCTGCAGTTCACATTGGTATTTTACAATTTACATCAATAATCAGGGCGCGAGTAAAATGGTCGATCCCAGTGACTTTTGTACATATAATATCATTGGTCGATACAGTTTCCTCGGTGTCTTGCTTGCAGAAGATTCCCTCATGGCATGGCCGTCGCCGCATGTCACCTCTTTCTTCTCGCTCATGCATACGGGCTGGGACCACGAGTGGGAAAGAGAGAGCAAGCGACGCGAGCTCAAGTTTCTATGACGCAATACATGGTTCCTCCCTAAGTGCCTAGATGGCGTTAGTAGTACGTAGTACCTAACGTCGAGTGTTACATACTCCCCCTCTAGACTAAACAAGGCGCCCTCGCGTTTGGTCTAGCACTGACAGGTGATACTTCGATTGTAAAATAGAAAAGAAAGAATGTTGGTAACAACTTTACAGATATTTTTTTTTTTTTATAACTGGGAACAGGGATCCAGGTAGAGAGAAAACACTAGCTAAGCTGTATGTTACCTCTGGAACGTTGCGCCAGAATTCCGTAATCCCATGGGCATTCGCTTGAATCTATATGTTCCCGACGGTGTTATGAAAGCTGTCTTGTCACGGTCATCGGCAGCTACTGCTACTTGAAAGTATCCTGCCTGCAGGTCCAGCGTTGTCATGTATCTGGTTGTCTTAGCGGCGCGGAGTACATCTTCTATTCTAGGCAGTGGGTACCGATACCGGTTATGAATTTACGAATCAAATTAGACAATAAACAATAACGTTAAGAATTAGTAATAAACTATTACCAAGCGACAGTCAACTCAACAACTTCCTCTGAAATTTCCGTGTCGTTATATGATATGATACAATGTTGTCATTATCATTACAATCAGGTAAAAATAGTTCTGTAAATTCGCTAACGGATTTATAATAGCTATCTAGGTAGTAAGATCTCATTTTAAACGTTACAAATTATGACTAAGCAGCAATCGATACAACAGCTTCTTATTATGCAGCTTTTCCAGCATTTTTTATTCAACGTCGAGTATTTCTAAATGTATTGATAGAATTTATTCGAGAGTTAAAGCGTAAAAGCGCAGTTATGGAAAACTGACGTAAAGTTGATTTTAAATAGATTAATGAATAACTCTAATGAAAAAATATAAAACTAAGGTTGATTAAAGAAGGTTTATTCTCTAGTAGCAGTGGTCATCATTTCTTTCAAGCGTCGTCTGTGGAGCTTAGTAGAAGCTGTCATCGGGAACTCCTTCATAAACACCAAGCCTCCACGAAGCTGTTTTGTATCCGTCAATGAATCTGAAAATAAAATTGTCTCTTAAGACCTCGTTTAAAAATTTTAAAAGCTCGTTTGCACAACGATTCTTAAACACATCTATCAATTGTTTCAGGTAATTTTGTCGCTAAACACGTTTAATTACCGTTGTACAAATAGGCATAAAATATCGGCGTAATTCATTTTTCATTATTATATAACCTCAATAAAGTTTATGCGATATAATGACTAGCAACATGATAGGATATACTTTTCAATATTACATATTTGGAAGAGTATAAACTGATTATATTGTACATGCAATGCAATGCAATACAATAGACAAGGAACTACGTGATATAATCACAGGTCACACAGCATGATCTTAGCAAAGATTTTTTTTTGTGTAGGTATCTACGTTAGATTGTAAAGATCGTTAGATTACAATCTATCTAGCGAGATTGTAAACTATCGATAGATTGTGAACCGTATCATTATGATTGCAATTTGACTCATTATTCTTCGCTATAATGTAATCTACCGAAGTGAAGCCGTCAAATTGTGAACCGGCGTAGGACGGAATGCAACTCGCGCTCTATGTTTAGGTATTGCGAAGTCACTTGTCTGTGACAGGAGGTAAGATTAGGTTCGTTAGGTTGCTTTCTACCACGCACATGCGACGACGAGCGAAGCGAGGAGGAGCCAAGTCCTGTTGTAGTGCAAGTGTTGGACTCGAAGATGATACAGTTAACAATCTATCGATAGTTTACAATCTCGCTAGATAGATTGTAATCTAACAATCTTTACAATCTTACGGTGACATATCCATGGATCTAAACAATTTTATTTTAATGTAATTTTAAAAGCAATAAGATTTTTTTAAATTAAATTAGTATTAATGTTTGACGAGACATAATTGATGCCAACTCTTATTATTATTGTAATAAGTTTGTTGTATTTCTGTATGTTAATAAATTATATCTATCTATCTATCTATCAAGACTATACAGGTTATTACACTTTTTGATGGATGTAATTCCGAAATAAATGATTTCTATTCTATTCTATTATTTCGGGACTCACATTTAACCATGTCTTTGATCTCCTGCGCAGTGACATGGCTGCCATGTTTGGGTACAACACACGCGACAGGTAAGTCTCCACACTCTGGGTCTGGAACCCCGGTCACAGCCACATCTAGCACTGCTGGGTGCTGGCGGATTACTGTCTCCAGCTCTAATGGCGATATCTGAAATATTTTGCAATCAGATTTCAAAATAGTGATTTAAAACTTGTCAATTTTTGCTCGGCTCTCTACTCTCTGCGTTAAGTAATCGCGAACCAATACCCGATTTCAAGAACCGGAACTTACGGATTTTTTAGGCCTCAAAATAGTTATTTTTGTGTAAATGGGTTTTTTCTAGTTCCGTGGCAGAATGGAAGATTATGAAGCTCCCCGGAATTAAATAAGACCGACAGACTGGCCAGTACTCTGCATGATAGCTTTTATTAAACTGAGTATGTCTCGAGACACGCTGTACATATTTTTACTTTTAAAAATTAAATAATTAGAGCCCATCGTAAACTTAGAACAATCATTTATTGCTACAATCATCATCAGCCCTTGGGATCCCACTACTGGGTATTGGCCTCCCTTTTGTATTTGCCATTTGCGTCGACCCTTATTGCTACAAAAACCTTATTAATTTATAAATCCAAATAGTTAAAAAGCTAGACAAGCAGGAAATATATTGATTGACATGGGGAACGTTATTCGTTGATACCAATGTCTTTTGATTTATAGTTTTATAAATAGCGAAAAGGACTTTTACCTGATGATTCTTATATTTCAGCAGCATTTTGAGTCGGTCTGAGAAGTAGAAGAAATAGTTCTCGTCTCTGTAGAACATGTCGCCAGTTCTCAACCAGCCGTCGTCAAGGAAGCACTCCTTTGTAGCTTCAGGTTGATTGAATGATTATAGTATCCCTAAAAATAAGTTTATGTTACATTCCCATAAGATTAAACCCCAAGCATTATTTATCAACAGCCTATCTTATATCTGTCTACTGACGTACCCCTGTCTCAATGATCTTCACAAGTGAGGACAGCAAGCCAGTACGCTTGTGTTTGTGGCTTCGTGTAAACAAAATTGGCTTCATCTATACATTTAATAAAGCTGAAGAGGGTCAAAAATCTGTATATATTAGATATAAAGAAATTGTTTGGATATACCTTAAATCGATAAAATCGTAAGATACGTTTCCGCAGTTTGTGTTTACCTGTGTCTCTGTTTATCTGTTTATTTAAACGCTTATCACGCAAAAATGGCTGAACGGAACACCATGATTTTTGGTGTGAAGGTAGTATGAAGTTTTAGAAGTGTTATAGGCTACTCTTTATCCTGAAACAATTCGAGCAAAGCCGCGAGCGTCCACTAGTTTTTAATATGACAGAACTAGCGTGTTCCAGCAAGCCAAGCAAGCAAGTTAAAAATCTGGCTTACTGTAATGGCTTAAGAAACTGGCCTTGTGTATTCCGTCATTGTTCTATTTGACCGGTTGGTATTAATAATTAATGAATTAATTACTTATCCAACCTACAGCTATAATTATCAGCTGTTTAAATATATTTATAGCATACCTTACAGACACTAGGACCTCTCAACCAAAGTTCCCCGGTTACATGTGGTTCTGTGATATCTTCTAATGTATCAGGATTGATCAACTGTAAAAAGGTCGGTAAAGGGGTGTTTGTATAAATATAAAGAAGTTAGTGAAGTGAGTTTGATTTCTTAAGCAGGTTAAAATAAGAAAAACTTTTCAAGTTTTCAGTTGCCGTTACTGATAGAGAGGTTGGATGGTAAGTAAATATTAGTTTTTGGTAAAACAAACAAAAAAACATTTGAAATGCTTCTTTATTAATAGAGTAATCAAAGCTTCATTGCATGCTTTATTTTTTTAAGTCATGTAAAAAACAATATTCAAAAGTATTTAATTTCACAACAGTTACAATGTAAAACTTTGGGACACTGTCTTATGTAATGTGTGGGGCGTAAATATAAAATAAGTAGCATCGTTTGAGAGCCTGATCCATTCGAATCCAGAACATCCATCTTGAGCCATAGTGTTTGCTTGTGCGGGTATCGCTTCACGTAACTTGACGGTGAAATGCCTGACGGTACAGTAAAAAAAATAAGAAAATAATAATAGTCCTACTTCTAATTCTATGGAGGGGGATAACTAAATAAGGAGGAGTCCTACACGAACACCCCGCTTGGGGCGTGTTTTGCATTTCCCCCATTTCTGCCCAAACCAGCCATCCAAGCCCCTTAAAATATCGGAGTACGGCCTTGGGTTGCTGGCATACTAGTTACACTCCTATTCTCATCAGGAGTTCTGGTATTTGAAGTGGAACCGCTTGCACTGACAAGTGGTATTTCTGTTTGAGCCTGTCTAAACTTTTTCTTAAGTTCTACTTACTCTGTAATCATATATTCCGACAGGTCGTCCCATGGAGCCGGCAGGAGGATGTTGGTCCCAGAATGGAAACCCTCCTACCTCCGAGAACCCCCCGTGCCCTGTGAGCGCCGCAGTCAGAAGTGGCTTAGTCTTTATTTTTTTGATTACGAAGTAAGCTTTTACGGCATCTGGGAAAAAATGTTTTGTGGTTCCCGCTGTTGTACCACTCGTGTATCTCTGGTTCCAGGTGTCGATGGTGTTTCTCCTTATTTCGGTCTTGGCGTATGATACGGGGCATTTATCGTATTCGGCCGACCGTTCTTTGTCAAGTGCCGCTTCTTTAGCCAGTATATCCGCGCGCTCGTTTCCGGGTATGCCCACATGAGCCTTCACCCAGTATAGTTGCAAGTTGCATCCCCTCGACTTAATGGTGTCTATGTTCCTTCTTATTTCGAAGCCCAGGGGATGAAATATGTCTGGGTTTTGAACCATTTCAAGAGACGATCTCGAGTCACTCAGCACAGCCGCATCTTCCCACTGTTCTTCAAGCAGTAGCTCAGTAGCTTGATATAACGCGTACAGCTCAGCTTGGAAGACTGTGCAAAACGACTCGAGTCGTATCTTTTTTGTTTTGATTTCGCGGCCGTTCTTCCAGCAGGTGTATGCCGCTCCAACGTTCCCCTCCAGCTTGCTCCCGTCTGTGTATATCTGTACTTCAGGGAGCTGCTGTTGTTCTGGAGAGTCAGTTTGAACTTCGGATAGTCTAGCAAATTCGATTTCGTCGACTTGAGCAGGGTGTGGTGCTTCTGTGTGACAAATCCTCTTTTCTATCTGTTTGCCATCTGCTAGTATCGACGGTTTGCCTCTTTTAGCTTCGTACAACTTAGCTGCTTCTCTAACCCTGAGGTCTAAAGGGAGTAGCCCAGTTAGTAGGAGTGTTGCATTTAAGGACACCGTTCGATACGCTTTACAGATTTTCAGAGCAAAGTGTCGTTGTATGGTGTTAAATTGCTTCTGCACCTTCATTTTTTCAGCAGCAGGTGCCCAAGCGCTCGAAGCATACAAAATGATAGGCTCAATTACGGCGACGTATATTGTCTTTATGATATCCGGACTTAGTCCCCATTCTATTTTGGCAGTTCTCGCAAGTTGCTTGTAGATATTAGCAGCCTTACGACAGACGTTGACCACGTGGTTGTTAAAGGTGAGTTTTTTGTCTATCGTAAGGCCAAGCAGCTTTATTTCGCTCACTATTGGAATGGCCACTCCGCCCATGTGCATGATTGGGGTGTCAAATTTAAGCTTCCTGGTCACTACCATGGACTTGGTTTTGTGAGCAGCAAACTTGAGCTTATTTTTGACTCCCCACTCATGCACAAATGCAAGAGTTTTGTTGGCCTCTTCCTGGATGCTGATAGAAGATTGTCCAGAGAACATCAGGATGACATCGTCAGCGAATGCCTGCACGTATACACCCCGCGCAGTCAGATCATTCAGGAGTGGATCCAGGAGCAAATTCCAGAAGGTTGGACCCCCTATTGAACCCTGGACACAGCCCTTGAGGGTGTTTTTGGTGTAACTTTTACCAGCGTAAGCTACAGTAACTTTTCTACCCTCAAAGTAGCTGTTAATGAGTCGGCGCAGGTTAAGGGGACACTTCAGCTGGATCAGCTGGGATTTAATGGATGGCCACCATGCGCCATTAAAAGCACCTTCGATGTCAAGTGACACGATGGCCATCAACTCCTTCTTCTTTAAGTTGCTGCGGATCTGCTGCATGAGGTCGTACAGGGCATCCTCAGTGCTTTTTTGCGGGACAAAGCCGTACTGCCTGATGCTCGCTTTTGGCAGTAGATGCCACTTGACCCTCCTCATCAGCATCTTCTCCAGGATCTTGCCAAGAATGGAGAGTAGTCCGATCGGCCGATACGATTCGGCTTTGCTGTAGTCACTTTTCCCTGGTTTGCGCAGAACCACCACCGCAGCCTCTTTCCAGGGTGATGGGAAGCAAGACAAACTCAGACATTTGTTGAGGATCTCCAGGAAGATGTCTTTCCCCGCGAATATTGCCCTGTAGCAAATATCAGCGGTGAAACTGTCCGGTCCGGGAGCCTTTCTAGGGTGGAAACTTCTTGTAGCCCTGTTCAGTTCAGCTGTCGTGAATGGTGGGTCGTTTGTGTCGTCTGGCGTTGCATCACAAATAGTCTCCGCAAAACTTCGAATGACCTCGTGGATATTACTATCCTCGGTGTCATTGTCTTCTGGGAAGAACAACTCAGCCAGCGACTTCACGGACTCCTCAGGGCTTAAAGTAGTTCCGTCTACCTCTAAGAGTTGGTCCTCATGTCTGCCTGTCTTGCCTCTGATCACTCTGTATACGCTGTCCCACATGCTTTCGCGGTCTTGCTTTGTACAGAAAGCCTTCCAACTCTCGGCCTGCGCCTTGTTGGCTGCTTCCTCGTATTTTTCTTTCTGTTCCAGGTACTCGGCGACTACGTAGCGGCGTCTTCGTGGAGCTGCATTCCGGATCCTTCGTCTCTTCGTGTTCACTTCACTCTTCATGCGTTCCAGTTCGTCGGTCCACCAAGGTAAGTAGTTCTTTTTATTAAATTCTTTTGCAGGGGGGATGGCGGCCTCACAAGCAGAGCGCAGGCAAAAGATATAACTTTGGATGGCAATTTCCAGTTGTTCGCTGTTTTTTATGCTCGCGATGCGCTCCGCTGTGACCTCGCCATCCCACAGTGACTTTTGGAATTCCTCGGTAAAACGACACCAGTCCGCTTTCCGAGTGTTGTAAACACGAGTTGACGTGGACTTTTTCTGCCGTGTTGGTTTTTCCAGGACGACATGAAATGACAGTGCGTTATGGTCTGAACAAGTGACCGAAGTGTCCACTCTCCAGCTGTTGACGTATTCCAACATATTAGCAGAGCAGACTGTTACGTCGACACAGCTGGTAAGGTGACGGTCTCCACGGATGGTGTCAAATGTTGGATCAGTCCCTTGATTTAAAATGTGCCAATCCATGTCGTCCAGGAACTCTCTGTACAGCCTTCCTCTCTCATTTTCCACCTTACTGCCCCACCATGTACTCCATGCGTTAATATCTCCGCCTACTAAGACTTTGTCAGCTTTTGCTGCCCGCAGGAACCCCTTGACCCGATCCAGATAAGGCTCAAGCGGCTGAGAATCCTCGAAGTAAACCGAAACCACTGCGATCGTCCATTTGTCAGTCTTTATTCTCGTCAACACAATGTTCTCGCTGATAGTGGTTTGGTCGTTCAGGATCTCAATGTCGTTCTCGAACACTACAATGGCAGCCTTAACAGGTTTGGTCCTGTTACGCTGGCACTGTAGTATTCGAGTGCCAGAATATGGTTTAAGCTCTCCTACAGCTCCCACATATGGTTCCTGTAGTAGTGCAAAGCTAATATTTCTTTTTCTAGCTTCCAGGAACAGTTCATCAGTGGCTCTGGCATTTCTTTGAAGATTGGCTTGAAGCACCTTGTATCGCCGCATTTCAACCTCTTGCTGGGTGGGGTCAGAGAATTCCATTGTTAAATTCAAAGTGCCTTCAGCAGTACGCCACACTGGAGCGCGCTATCGTATCCCAGCGCCTGCGCACCGGGCACTGTCTGTCGAATGCGTTGTGCTGTGTGTCCGCAGTTTTCGCAATTCGGCAGTTTCTGCAGGTAGGAGTTTCCCCTGCCATGTAAGCTGGGCACTCCGCACGTAGATGCGGGCCAGTGCAGTAACTGCACAGGTCAGCGGGCTCCTTGCAGAGCTTGCGTCCGTGCCCGTACCCCAAGCACCTGGTGCACTGCACTAACGGAGACTGATCTTCAACCACTATGTACTGCAGATCTATATGCACCCGCTTGGCTGTCGTCAGCTTCTGCCACAGCTGCGGTGATACCTGCAGGACCACATGGTTCTCCAAGTGGTTCCTCGCCCTACGCCTGTATCTTTCTGTGGCCCGAAAGTCCTCCTCTCTCAAATCCCCTAGGATGCTGACGTTTTGGGATCTGAGAGAAGACACTATGTCCTCCTCCTTATTGTAAGCCAGCAGGTTTTTAAGAATCACCAGAGGATCCTTGTTTTTCGCCTCTTCTACTTTTAGGTCCTTGTTCTTGGATGTCAGCTTTTGTGAGAGCTTCGTCATCTCGTCTTTGCTGCTACAGCTGAGAACAACCTTTTGGTTCCGCACTTTACGTACCCTTGTAATCTGTAGGCCGTTGGTTTTGGCATCGAGTGCGTCTCGGACTTTCTCAAGGATCACGTCGCTGCTGTCCTTTTCCACATCCGATGATACAATGAGAGAGTGCTTTGGGCGGAGTTTCATTGGGCTGATCGTGTTGGTATTAGGCCTAGTTAGAACTTCAGCGTACGATGGAAAGATTTCCTGAAGGGAGTTGACTCTCTTCCCTGTCTCCTCAGTCACCCGACGCACTTCCCCAACATCAATCAGGAGCTTTTCTACACTAGCCTTATCCAGTGGGGAAGCCGTACTGAAGGTCGCATTAGCTCCTTTACCACATCCATTGTTTAAGGCTTCTTGTAGGGCTTTGAGATTCTTGTTGTTCTCTTCTACTAACTTTTTGTGCCTCTGAATGGCACTTTCAAGGTCGGCAGCTGATGCAGAGCCTGGAGTAACCTCACCACCCTTGTCCTTCACGACTCGTGTAGGAGTGGGGGCAAGCTTGGCAGGTAAGTTCTTACCCTTAATGGATTCCACCTCTTTCACTATTTGGTGCAAGCGTTCGGCGGCTTCCAGCACCTCCACCTTGATCTCCTTCTTCATGTTTGTCGAGCGACTGAGGCTGGTCTTTATTGTTCTCAGGCAAGTTCTAGCCTCAGTCATTCGGTCTACACGTTTAGAGCCAGGCGGAGAGATGCAGATCACCTCCAAATCTACGCCCGCTTGCAGCAGCCGGGGCTTCGGCTTCATTAGTGTGGTAGCATCTACCAGTGATGGATCGCTTACAGTCGTCGGTGAGTTCTCCCCGTCAGCAGTCTTCGACAGCGGGCACGGGGGACTGACCGTGAAGGTTTTTTGGAGCGGAGAGATACTCTTCCTTCTACCGGCCTCCCATTCTTGAATACTCCGGCTTACTCCCCCTTCATTTGCGCTTGAGCTGGCTACGCCCGATGACCCCGCCCCCTCGTCCAGCAAGCTGGTGCGGCCGTCATCGGAACGTTTACTGTTCTTTGGAGTATGGATCATCATTGTGAGTGGTCTTTGTTGTTTTACCTAAATGGAATCACTATCACAATATAATATAAGATAGTAAGAGGGTCAATAAACCCTGTCCAATCAAGTTCGTTTTATATAATTAGAATATAATATGTATATTAATAAATAATCGCATTACATTACGACATCTCGTCAATACTAAATAAATAATTGAAACTTTGTTTGTTAATTTAGAGTAAATAGTTAGCCCAACACAAATAGTTTCTATTTAAGATCTTGTTGCTGTCTATATCTAAATTGTATATACTCAAGTAAAATAAAGAGTAATTTGAGTCAATAGGGAGTTCTAACAGATTTGGTGCTTAATCCTATCTTAGTCAAATCAATTTTTCCTTTTTTTTAAGTACTTATACTTAGTCAGATATACGCATAACATTAAAAACTTATTACAATATCGGCGCAATATGGCGCTTTAGTAGGTACTATGCCAGCTTGCTCTCAACTGTATTTATAGATATACAATAAATGTTTTCGTTATCTCTATTCACTATTATAAGTTTTACAGTAGGTACCTATTAAAAGTTATGGTAGGTACATGGAGTCAAATATTAAAACTTTAAATTCCCAGTTCTAGAGAGAATGTCAATAATACATAATAGGTATCTATTTTTCTAGCTAAATACAAAAAGCACAAACAATGTCATAACCTCATATACAGATTAGATATTATGACTGTGCAAGCTAAGCTAAGTGTAACTTAATTTCTACAATTTGGTTTGTAGTTCCGTGGTAGTCCCCGTCGCAGCAGCGTAGATAGAATTTCAACAGGCGTTTTGTTAATAACTTGACTTCAACCAGGAACCTCAGAGTTATCTTCTTCCGTAAGAGTAATGTAGTAGTACCCCACGGCGGTCGTTGTCCGACGGGCTTCAGTTTCTATGTTGCCAGAAAAATTTGCAAAAAGTATATTTTTTACAGTCACAATACGGGGTTTGAACCCGGAACCATTTGATAGTTGTAGCGGCGCGCGACGTTCTAATCCACCACGCCGTTGAAACGTTGACCGCAGTGACGAAATAAAGAGTCGGTTGATACTAAGACTAGTATGTAAGCAGATTGATGTTTCAGAACTGGTCAATCCGGTTCTTTCGTTTGTCACTCGGTCGCACTCGGTCACACTCGGTGCATTCACAATTCCACGTATTATAAATTGGAGGTTTCACAAATAAATCTTCTTGTTGTGATCCACTCACGAATTGTTCCGAAATTTTGTTTATGACAAAATATTCTTCTTAGTCTGGCGCTTTAATTGATGTAAATAGCACTCGTTTAGGTGAACTTTTACCTGCACAAAATTATTTTCACAACCGAGACGTTTAGTGACAGCGTGTATTCCGTGCGATGGTCAACACGGAACTTAAGTAACAGTAAACGATGTATCCATT
>CAXIEF010000332.1:0-27009 GCA_964023185.1 Macaria liturata
CATGAAGAAAACTCGGCGATGAAAATTAGATTTTTTATTTTTTTGAATTTTTTATTGGCTGCTGCTTTGTACAGCCCCTGCCAAAGGGCTGAGGGTGTGTATGAGTATGTCAATTTAAGGGCATGTATAAAACCTATCTTGTCATTGGAGATTAGTTCCGGCCGAGTAGGTTTTCTATTATATTCTTAATTTTCATCGCCGAGATTTCTTTCAGAAAACCTACTCAGCCGGAACGAATGTTCAATAACCAGATAGGCTTTATATATGCCCTTAAATTGACATACTAAAACACACCTTCAACCCTTTGGCAGGGGCTGTAGAAAGTAGCAGCCAAAGATAAATTGAAAAAAATAAAAATTCTAAATTTTCGTCGCCGAGTTTTCTTCAAGAAAACCTACTCGGCCGGAGCGAATGTCCAATGACAAGATAGGTTTTATATATGCTCTTAAATTGACACACTCAAACACACCCTCAGCCCTTTGGCAGGGGCTGTACAAAGCAGCAGCCAATGATAAGTTGAACAAAATAAATATTCTACATTTTCATCGCCGAGTTTTCTTGAAGAAAACTTACTCGGCCGGAACTAATCTCCAATGACAAGATAGGTTTTATACATGTCCTTAAATTGACATACTCAATCACACCCTCAGCCCTTTGGCAGGGGCTGTACAAAGCAGCAGCCATTGATAAGTTGAACAAAAAATATTCTTAATTTTCATCGCCGAGTTTTCTTCAAGAAAACCTACTCAGCCGGAATGAATTTCCAATGACAAGATAGGCTATATATATGTCCTTAATTTGACATACTCAAACACACCCTCAGCCCTTTGGCAGGGGCTGTACAAAGCAGCAGCCAATGAAAAATTCAAAAAAATAAAAATTCTCATTTTCATCGCCGAGTTTTCTTCAAGAAAACCTACTCAGCCGGAACGTTTTTCCAATGAGAAGATAAGCTATATATATGCCTTTAATTTGATAAACTCAAACACACCCTCAGCCCTTTGGCAGGGGCGGTACAAAGCAGCAGCCAATGATAAATTGAATGAAAAATATTATAAATTTTCATCGCCGAGGTTTCTTTCAGAAAACCTACTCAGCCGGAACGAATGTCCAATGACCAGATAGCCTTTATATATGCCCTTAAATTGACATACTAAAACACACCCTCAACCCTTTGGCAGGGGCTGTAGAAAGTAGCAGCCAATGATAAATTGAAAAAAATAAAAATTTTAAATTTTCGTCGCCGAGTTTTCTTCAAGAAAACCTACTCGGCCGGAGCGAATGTCCAATGACAAGATAGGTTTTATATATGCTCTTAAATTGACACACTCAAACACACCCTCAGCCCTTTGGCAGGGGCTGTACAAAGCAGCAGCCAATGATAAGTTGAACAAAATAAATATTCTACATTTTCATCGCCGAGTTTTCTTGAAGAAAACTTACTCGGCCGGAACTAATCTCCAATGACAAGATAGGTTTTATACATGTCCTTAAATTGACATACTCAATCACACCCTCAGCCCTTTGGCAGGGGCTGTACAAAGCAGCAGCCATTGATAAGTTGAACAAAAAATATTCTTAAGTTT
This sequence comes from Macaria liturata, assembly GCA_964023185.1. NCBI lineage: Eukaryota > Metazoa > Arthropoda > Insecta > Lepidoptera > Geometridae > Macaria > Macaria liturata. Next base: position 1,587 of record CAXIEF010000332.1, read on the forward strand.
CATCGCCGAGTTTTCTTCAAGAAAACCTACTCAGCCGGAACGTTTTTCCAATGAGAAGATAAGCTATATATATGCCTTTTATTTGATAAACTCAAACACACCCTCAGCCCTTTGGCAGGGGCTGAACAAAGCAGCAGCCAATGATAAATTGAACAAAAATATTCTTAATTTTCATCGCAGAAATTTCTTCCAGAAACACTACTCGGCCGGAATGAATTTCCAATGACAAGATAGGCTATATATATGTCCTTAATTTGACATACTCAAACACACCCTCAGCCCTTTGGCAGGGGCTGTACAAAGCAGCAGCCAATGAAAAATTCAAAAAAATAAAAATTCTCATTTTCATCGCCGAGTTTTCTTCAAGAAAACCTACTCAGCCGGAACGTTTTTCCAATGAGAAGATAAGCTATATATATGCCTTTAATTTGATAAACTCAAACACACCCTCAGCCCTTTGGCAGGGGCGGTACAAAGCAGCAGCCAATGATAAATTGAATGAAAAATATTATAAATTTTCATCGCCGAGGTTTCTTTCAGAAAACCTACTCAGCCGGAACGAATGTCCAATGACCAGATAGCCTTTATATATGCCCTTAAATTGACATACTAAAACACACCCTCAACCCTTTGGCAGGGGCTGTAGAAAGTAGCAGCCAATGATAAATTGAAAAAAATAAAAATTCTAAATTTTCGTCGCCGAGTTTTCTTCAAGAAAACCTACTCGGCCGGAGCGAATGTCCAATGACAAGATAGGTTTTATATATGCTCTTAAATTGACACACTCAAACACACCCTCAGCCCTTTGGCAGGGGCTGTACAAAGCAGCAGCCAATGATAAGTTGAACAAAATAAATATTCTACATTTTCATCGCCGAGTTTTCTTGAAGAAAACTTACTCGGCCGGAACTAATCTCCAATGACAAGATAGGTTTTATACATGTCCTTAAATTGACATACTCAATCACACCCTCAGCCCTTTGGCAGGGGCTGTACAAAGCAGCAGCCATTGATAAGTTGAACAAAAAATATTCTTAATTTTCATCGCCGAGTTTTCTTCAAGAAAACCTACTCAGCCGGAACGTTTTTCCAATGAGAAGATAAGCTATATATATGCCTTTTATTTGATAAACTCAAACACACCCTCAGCCCTTTGGCAGGGGCTGAACAAAGCAGCAGCCAATGATAAATTGAACAAAAATATTCTTAATTTTCATCGCAGAAATTTCTTCCAGAAACACTACTCGGCCGGAATGAATTTCCAATGACAAGATAGGCTATATATATGTCCTTAATTTGACATACTCAAACACACCCTCAGCCCTTTGGCAGGGGCTGTACAAAGCAGCAGCCAATGAAAAATTCAAAAAAATAAAAATTCTCATTTTCATCGCCGAGTTTTCTTCAAGAAAACCTACTCAGCCGGAACGTTTTTCCAATGAGAAGATAAGCTATATATATGCCTTTAATTTGATAAACTCAAACACACCCTCAGCCCTTTGGCAGGGGCGGTACAAAGCAGCAGCCAATGATAAATTGAATGAAAAATATTATAAATTTTCATCGCCGAGGTTTCTTTCAGAAAACCTACTCAGCCGGAACGAATGTCCAATGACCAGATAGCCTTTATATATGCCCTTAAATTGACATACTAAAACACACCCTCAACCCTTTGGCAGGGGCTGTACAAAGCAGCAGCCAATGATAAATTGAAAGAAATAAAAATTCTAAACTTTCGTCGCCGAGTTTTTTTTTAGAAAACCTACTCGGCCGGAACGAATTTCTAATCACAAAATAGGCTATATATATATTCTTAATTTGACATACTCAAACACACCCTCAGCCCTTCGGCAGGGGCTGTAGAAAATAGCAGCCAATGATCAATTGAAAAAAATAAAAATTGTAAATTTTCGTCGCCTAATTTTCTTCAAGAAAACCTACTCAGCCGGAACGAATGTCCAATGACCAGATAGCCTTTATATATGCCCTTAAATTGACATACTCAAACACACCCTCAACCCTTTGGCAGGGGCTGTACAAAGCAGCAGCCAATGATAAATTGAAAGAAATAAAAATTCTAAATTTTCGTCGCCGAGTTTTCTTTAAGAAAACCTACTCGGCCGGAACGAATTTCTAATCACAAAATAGGCTATATATATATTCTTAATTTGACATACTCAAACACACCCTCAGCCTTTCGGCAGGGGCTGTACAAAGCACTAGCCAATTATAAGTTAAAAAAAATAAATATTCTACATTTTCATCGCCGAGTTTTCTTGAAGAAAACCTACTCGGCCGGAACTAATCTCCAATGACAAGATAGGTTTTATATATGCCCTTAAATTGACATACTCAAACACACCCTCAGCCCTTTGGCAGGGGCGGTACAAAGCAGCAGCCAATGATAAATTGAATGAAAAATATTATAAATTTTCATCGCCAAATTTTCTTTCAGAAAACCTACTCGGCCGGAATGAATGTCCAATGACAAGATAGGCTTTATATATGCCTTTAAATTGACATACTAAGACACACCCTCAACCCTTTGGCAGGGGCTGTAGAAAGTAGCAGCCAATGATCAATTGAAAAAAATAAAAATTCTAAATTTTCGTCGCCGAGTTTTTTTCAAGAAAACCTACTCGGCCGGAGCGAATGTCCAATGACAAGATAGGTTTTATATATGCTCTTAAATTGACATACTCAAACACACCCTCAGCCCTTTAGCAGGGGCTGTACAAAGCAGCAGCCAATGATAATTTGAACAAAAAATATTCTTCATTTTCATCGCTGAGTTTTCTTTAAGAAAACCTACTCGGCCGGAATGAATTTCCAATGAGAAGATAAGCTATATATATGCCTTTAATTTGATTAACTCAAACACACCCTCAGCCCTTTGGCAGGGGCGGTACTAAGCAGCAGCCAATGATAAATTGAATGAAAAATATTATAAATTTTCATCGCCGAGTTTTCTTTCAGAAAACCTACTCGGCCGGAACCAATGTCCAATGACAAGATAGGCTTTATATATGCCCTTAAATTGACATACTAAAATACACCCTCAACCCTTTGGCAGGGGCTGTAGAAAGTAGCAGCCAATGATAAAATGAAAAAAATAAAAATTCTAAATTTTCGTCGCCGAGTTTTCTTCAAGAAAACCTACTCGGCCGGAATGAATGTCCAATGACAAGATAAGCTTTATATATGCCCTTAAATGGACATACTAAAACACACCCTCAACCCTTTGGCAGGGGCTGTACAAAGCAGCAGCCAATGATAAATTGAAAGAAATAAAAATTCTAAATTTACGCCGCCGAGTTTTCTTTAAGAAAACCTACTCGCCCGGAACGAATTTCTAATCACAAAATAGGCTTAATATATATTCTTAATTTGACATACTCAAACACACCCTCAGCCCTTCGGCAGGGGCTGTACAAAGCAGCAGCCAATGATAAATTGAATGAAAAATATTATAAATTTTCATCGCCGAGTTTTCTTTCAGAAAACCTACTCGGCCGGAATGAATGTCCAATGACCAGATAGGCTTTATATATGCCTTTAAATTGACAAACTAAAACACACCCTCAACCCTTTGGCAGGGGCTGTAGAAAGTAGCAGCCAATGATCAATTGAAAAAAATAAAAATTTTAAATTTTCGTCGCCGAGTTTTCTTCAAGAAAACCTACTCGGCCGGAGCGAATGTCCAATGACAAGATAGGTTTTATATATGCTCTTAAATTGACATACTCAAACACACCCTCAGCCCTTTGGCAGGGGCTGTACAAAGCAGCAGCCAATGATAATTTGAACCAAAAATAAATATTCTACATTTTCATCGCCGAGTTTTCTTGAAGAAAACCTACTCGGCCGGAACTAATCTCCAATGACAAGATAGGTTTTATATATGCCCTTAAATTGACATACTCAAACACACCCTCAGCCCTTTGGCAGGGGCGGTACAATGCAGCAGCCAATGATAAATTGAATAAAAAATATTATAAATTTTCATCGCCGAGCTTTCTTTCAGAAAACCTACTCGGCCGGAATGGATGTCCAATGACCAGATAGGCTTTATATATGCCTTTAAATTGACATACTAAAACACACCCTCAACCCTTTGGCAGGGGCTGTAGAAAGTAGCAGCCAATGATCAATTGAAAAAAATAAAAATTGTAAATTTTCGTCGCCGAGTTTTCTTCAAGAAAACCTACTCACCGGAGCGAATGTCCAATGACAAGATAGGTTTTATATATGCTCTTAAATTGACATACTCAAACACACCCTCAGCCCTTTGGCAGGGGCTGTACAAAGCAGCAGCCAATGAAAAATTCAAAAAAATAAAAAATCTAATTTTCTTCGCCGAGTTTTCTTCAAGAAAACCTACTCAGCCGGAACGTTTTTCCAATGAGAAGATAAGCTATATATATGCCTTTAATTTGATAAACTCAAACACACCCTCAGCCCTTTGGCAGGGGCGGTACAAAGCAGCAGCCAATGATAAATTGAATGAAAAATATTATAAATTTTCATCGCCGAGTTTTCTTTCAGAAAACCTACTCAGCCGGAACGAATGTCCAATGACCAGATAGCCTTTATATATGCCTTTAAATTGACATACTAAAACACACCCTCAACCCTTTGGCAGGGGCTGTACAAAGCAGCAGCCAATGATAAATTACAAAAAAAAAAAAAAATTAAATTTTCGTCGCCGAGTTTTTTTCAAGAAAACCTACTCGGCCGGAACGAATTTCTAATGACAAAATAGGCTATATATATATATTCTTAATTTGACATACTCAAACACATCCTCAGCCCTTTGGCAGGGGCTGTACAAAGCAGCAGCCAAAGAAAAATTCAAAAAAATAAAAATTCTCATTTTCATCGCCGAGTTTTCTTCAAGAAAACCTACTCAGCCGGAACCTTTTTCCAATGAGAAGATAAGCTATATATATGCCTTTAATTTGATAAACTCAAACACACCCTCAGCCCTTTGGCAGGGGCGGTACAAAGCAGCAGCCAATGATAAATTGAATGAAAAATATTATAAATTTTTATCGCCGAGTTTTCTTTCAGAAAACCTACTCGGCCGGAACGAATGTCCAATGACAAGATAGGCTTTATATATGCTCTAAAATTGACATACTAAAACACACCCTCAACCCTTTGGCAGGGGCTGTACAAAGCAGCAGCCAATGAAAAATTCAAAAAAATAAAAATTCTAATTTTCATCGCCGAGTTTTCTTGAAGAAAACCTACTCGGCCGGAACTAATCTCCAATGACAAGATAGGTTTTATATATACCCTTAAATTGACATACTCAAACACACCCGCAGCCCTTTGGCAGGGGCGGTACAAAGCAGCAGCCAATGATAAATTGAATGAAAAATATTATAAATTTTCATCGCCGAGTTTTCTTTCAGAAAACCTACTCGGCCGGAACAAATGTCCAATGACAAGATAGGCTTTATATATGCCCTTAAATTGACATACTAAAACTCACCCTCAACCCTTTGGCAGGGGCTGTACAAAGCAGCAGCCAATGATAAATTGAAAGAAATAAAAATTCTAAATTTTCGTCGCCGAGTTTTCCTTAAGAAAACCTACTCGGCCGGAACGAATTTCTAATCACAAAATAGGCTTTAAATATATTCTTAATTTGACATGCACAAACACACCCTCAGCCCTTCGGCAGGAGCTGTACAAAGCAGCAGCCAATTATAAGTTGAAAAAAATAAATATTCTACATTTTCATCGCCGAGTTTTCTTGAAGAAAACCTACTTGGCCGGAACTAATCTCCAATGACAAGATAGGTTTTATATATGCCCTTAAATTGACATACTCAAACAAACCCTCAGCCCTTCGGCAGGGTCTGTACAAAGCAGCAGCCATTGATAAGTTGAACAAAAAATATTCTTAATTTTCATCGCCGAGTTTTCTTTAAGAAAACCTACTCAGCCGGAACGTTTTTCCAATGAGAAGATAAGCTATATATATGCCTTTAATTTGATAAACTCAAACACACATTCAGCCCTTTGGCAGGGGCGGTACAAAGCAGCAGCCAATGATAAATTGAATGAAAAATATTATAAATTTTCATCGCCGAGTTTTCTTTCAGAAAACCTACTCGGGTGGAATGAATGTCCAATGACAAGATAGGCTTTATATATGCCCTTAAATGGACATACTAAAACACACCCTCAACCCTTTGGCAGGGGCTGTACAAAGCAGCAGCCAATGATAAATTGAAAGAAATAAAAATTCTAAATTTTCGTCGCCGAGTTTTCTTTCAGAAAACCTACTCGGCCGGAACGAATGTCCAATCACAAGATAGGCTTTATATATGCCCTTAAATTGACATACTAAAATACACCCTCAACCCTTCGGCAGGGGCTGTAGAAAGTAGCAGCCAATGATCAATTGAAAAAAATAAAAATTGTAAATTTTCGTCGCCGAGTTTTCTTCAAGAAAACCTACTCGGCCGGAGCGAATGTCCAATGACAAGATAGGTTTTATATATGCTCTTAAATTGACATACTCAAACACACCCTCAGCCCTTTGGCAGGGGCTGTACAAAGCAGCAGCCAATGATAATTTGAACAAAAAATATTCTTCATTGTCATCGCCGAGTTTTCTTCAAAAAAAACCTACTCGGCCGGAATGAATTTCCAATGAGAAGATAAGCTATATATATGCCTTTAATTTGATAAACTCAAACACACCCTCAGCCCTTTGGCAGGGGCTGAACAAAGCAGCAGCCAATGATAAATTGAACAAAAAATATTCTTAATTTTCATCGCAGAGTTTTCTTCAAGAAACACTACTCGGCCGGAATGAATTTCCAATGACAAGATAGGCTATATATATGTCCTTAATTTGACATACTCAAACACACCCTCAGCCCTTTGGCAGGGGATGTACAAAGCAGCAGCCAATGAAAAATTCAAAAAAATAAAAAATCTAATTTTCATCGCCGAGTTTTCTTCATGAAAACCTACTCAGCCGGAACGTTTTTCCAATGAGAAGATAAGCTATATATATGCCTTTAATTTGATAAACTCAAACACACCCTCAGCCCTTTGGAAGGGGCTGTACAAAGCAGCAGCCAATATTAAGTTTAACAAAAAATATTCTTCATTTTCATCGCCGAGTTTTCTTCAAGAAAACCTACTCGGCCGGAATGAATTTCCAATGAGAAGATAAGCTATATATATGCCTTTAATTTGATAAACTCAAACGCACCCTCAGCCCTTTGGCAGGGGAGGTACTAAGCAGCAGCCAATGATAAATTGAATGAAAAATATTATAAATTTTCATCGCCGAGTTTTCTTTCAGAAAACCTACTCGGCCGGAACGAATGTCCAATCACAAGATAGGCTTTATATATGCCCTTAAATTGACATACTAAAATACACCCTCAACCCTTTGGCAGGGGCTGTAGAAAGTAGCAGCCAATGATAAAATGAAAAAAATAAAAATTCTAAATTTTCGTCGCCGAGTTTTCTTCAAGAAAACCTACTCGGCCGGAATGAATGTCCAATAACAAGATAGGCTTTATATATGTTCTTAAATGGACATACTAAAACACACCCTCAACCCTTTGGCAGGGGCTGTACAAAGCAGCAGCCAATGATAAATTGAAAGAAATAAAAATTTTAAATTTTCGTCGCCGAGTTTTCTTTAAAAAAACCTACTCGGCCGGAACGAATTTCTAATCACAAAATAGGCTTTATATATATTCTTAATTTAACATACTCAAACACACCCTCAGCCCTTCGGCAGGGGCTGTACAAAGCAGCAGCCAATTATAAGTTAAAAAAAATAAAAATTCTCATTTTCATCGCCGAGTTTTCTTGAAGAAAACCTACTCGGCCGGAACTAATCTCCAATGACAAGATAGGTTTTATATATGCTCTTAAATTGACATACTCAAACACACCCTCAGCCCTTTGGCAGGGGCTGTACAAAGCAGCAGCAAATGATAAGTTGAACAAAAAATATTCTTAATTTTCATCGCCGAGTTTTCTTCAAGAAAACCTCCTCGGCCGGAATGAATTTCCAATGACAAGATAGGCTATATATATGTCCTTAATTTGACATACTCAAACACACCCTCAGCCCTTTTGCAGGGGCTGTACAAAGCAGCAGCCGATGTTAAGTGGAATAAATATATAATAACAAAGTTTTCATCTCCGAGTTTTCTTCAAGAAAACCTACTCGGCCGGAACGAATTCCCAATGACAGGATAGTGTGTATATATGCCCTTAATTTGACATACTCAAACACACCTTCAGCCCTTTGGCTGAGTCGTAGGACACGAGCAGCCGTTGTACGTACTAAATGCGAAAAAATTATAAATTTTAGAGATTATTAATTTGTAAATGCGGGAAGTGCTTCGTTTAATGTCTGACGCTTATTTTTTTTTTTTAAATTTATATAGTTTTCTTATCAAATTTAGGTTTGGCCGCTAACTTCACAAAAAATACCTACTTAATTTAGTCGGGTTATAGGCTGCTAACTTTGGCTGCCAAGTTCACACCGGTGATTTGCTTGTAGTATTCATGTTAGTTTTTTTTTATATCATTTAGCAGTTGCCGCCAATGTCTCATGTGATACGGCTCGTGAAAACCTTATGTTTTTTTTTAACTTTATATATATTGATAGTACACGAAGCATTCTTAGAACCTATGTATATGCATACATATATTTTATGTACTTACATATTCATACAATCCAGCTGCACCTCAAGATATCATCGTTACCTACTTAATGTAGGCATACTAAAAATCTAAACTACAATTAGTAAGTACCTCAAGTCATTGTCATCAGCCTGATCCTAAGCAGCATACAACAACTTAAGTTTGACTTTTAACAAATTGAGGAAATGTAGGCATACTAAAAATCTAAACTACAGTTAGTAAGTACCTCAAGTCATTGTCATCAGCCTGATCCTAAGCAGCATACAACAACTTAAGTTTGACTTTTAACAAATTGAGGAAATGTAGGCATACTAAAAATCTAAACTACAGTTAGTAAGTACCTCAAGTCATTGTCATCAGCCTGATCCTAAGCAGCATACAACAACTTAAGTTTGACTTTTAACAAATTGAGGAATAAGCATTTATAACGAACTGCATGTTCGCTACGACAGATACTTAATTACTTATAGAAAGAAACTTAAATCATTTTTTCTATACTATTATCTAGTTTATCTACTCTTATTATTATACAATTTCACAATCGCTAAGTAGTTGGTTTCCTCAACAGCATCCGTTTTAATCAAATAATTTTATCTTTCGGTAACTCTGAATGAATCAATTCGACCGATGTGAAAACCCCGAGAGCAAAATTGGTTTCGCATGCAATATTTCCCTATAACTGGACTTTACACATATCTTTACCATTGCTGAGATGTATATAATTTTCTTCATGTGATAATAATCACTTAACAACGACGTGTTTTAGTTTTTATTAGAGTGTACCTGTGTATAGTGGTATATTCATAAGTTGCTTTATTTTTAAGAAAGGAAGGTTCAATCATCATTATTTTTACGTGCAATGTACCATACATTGCACGTAAAAATAATGATGATTTCTTAATGGAACTTTATCTGCTCTTTATATATGTGTTTTTTATTATAGAAACACAATATAATATGGTCTTCTCGAAGTTAGAGGATTCGAAAATTTTGTGACTAAGTTTATTGGTAAATATAATTTTGTATTTTGTATGTGCAAGTAATAATTACTTTTTATCTCGTTTGCAAATACTAATACTTACTTATTAATGTTACTGACATAATTGACACACGAACAAATCTTCTTAGTAATAGCTTTTGCGGTTAAATCTGAAGGCAATTCAAGTACCTACAGCACTCGTACCTTCAATACCTTAATACCTATAAGGCTAAAGATGTCTGTTGTTCAGTTGCCAAAATCGTATGTTTTCCAGTTCTTGACGTCATTGCCATATTGCTTCGTACACCAAACTCCGGGCAACGTAAACATTTGTGTTTTCTTATTGTCAGGCAATATTGCTTGGCTATTGCTTTTGAGGGACACGATTGCTTATGTAATTTTTGTTTAATTATTTTGACGGATCCAGTGACGTTCGGGTTTTGTCGTGGCGTAATGTGTTTTTTGAATTATGCATCGTTTTACGACTCACTGACCAAATCAAATTCAGTATAATTTATGAACATGCGGCAGTAACTTTACGTCACTGATTCATCAAACGAATTAATTACTTTACATTATTGGTCTGACTTGGTGTTTACGCGAATGTAATTTGCAGTATTGTAAAGAAAATCCGAGTACATAATAATAATAAAATAACAGTAATATAGTTTGGTGTTCGGCTTTGTAGTACGAATATTAAGAGGATATGTATTTCCGTATCAATTGGCGAGCGGAAAGTAATCTGGCAGTTGTTTAATTTTAGTCATTACGTGCACGATAACCTTACACCCAATGCTTTTCTATCTCCGGCCTCACGCAAGTCAGGGTTAAGATAATTCACTCTTTAAATTGTCCTTACTACAAAAACAATAGAGCATCAATGTCGAGTCGAGTACGTTGTAGGTAGTGTGCCATAAATGACTTCATTACCCAAGAGACATCTCATCATGCCAAATAAATTATCGGTATAAATTGGATACAAAATCACACGATCTGTATGCTGACAGATTCAACAGGTATGATTATTGTGACAGTGTTTAAGAAAACAGATATGTGATGCGAACTGTGTTATATATTTGATTACTTTACCACAATATAATATCTCTGCCATGGACAATTTCGGAATTAAAACGTTCTGACTGTTATGTGATCTTCAAGTCAATAATATGTATATCTACCTAGCAATTTTGCTGCCATGTGATTTATCTTGCGTGGATTGTAGCAAGGACTCTCCGAAAAACTTGGTCTGTGTGTCATAAAGTATTCTTGATCATGGACGAACAATGCAAATGCGAATATAGGGAGTTCTATAAAGAGCGTAAAGTATCTGGGAACGACCGCTGGTACGTGGCACAAATAGATATCGCACTCAAACACGTGAGACAAGTCAGACAAGCAATCATATTATATCAAACAAGACACTATTTAGTAAACTTATCTTATCAATTATCTGCCTTAATTATAATAACAGCCCCACGGGAAACGGAATCGTGAAAGCAACTGGAGTGCCGTGAAAATATATAGAAGGCAACGCAAAAAGTTAACGACTTTTTTATGAGAGCGCCTGTATGTGAGTGCTATTTTTATATCCGCGTTTGTTATTTATTTACGTGAACTACTTTCATCGGTCTCGTATTGTGTAAACTGATTTCGTACATGAGGTTAGAAGTACTGATTTTGCACCTGCATTCAAATGCATACCAGGTCTACCTATAAAGTATTAATAAGTTACATACTAACTGAACTAAAACAGAAACTAAAAACTAAGTAGGGTAAAGCTTACAAAGAACGCAAAATGAAATAAACAAACTGTCATTGACGAATTAGGTACTCATTTATTGAAACACAGGACAATTAACATTAAAATATGAATTAGCGCGCAATATTTATCGTGTGGTCAGAGATGCGGGCACAGTAAATATTGTTATTTAATTTTTTACTGACAGAGGAAGTTAGTTTCCTATAGCTACATAAGTACATTAGAATATAGTTACTGTGTACCTAGAATATTATGTTATTATACTCGTAGCAGCTTTTGTTGTCTAATAGACTATTGTTTTTCTTTAAGTAACCCATGTAGTTTTCTATAGTATTAAACTGTGTAACGTGTAGGATAACTTGTTATGTTAGTTGCAATTTTCCATCGTGCGTGCCATAATATACTTTTATCTACACTAATGTTGTAACATTCTACTTATGTTTCCAATACTAGACTTATAATTACTACTGTTATAGCGCAGACAACAAAACACTCAATTTAAGCAATTTCACATGATGGTATTATATCCACATCGATATCGTAATATCTCATTCAATAAAACGCGACCAACCTGATTGCAGGGCTAATCAGGTTGGTCGCGTTTTATTGATGCGCGCATAGCTGCGCTCTCATTGGTTAGATTTTAATGGCGGCAAAATCACTGTGACAATGCACGTACGCGTGTATTTAATTTAATAAATTAAAAGTTAAAATTTTACATTAACTCGCTGCGCTCGTTTCATAAACTCACACTGGTGTTTTAATACCTTTCATTATATGACAGTTGCATAAACTACTATAATTTAAATTGAGTTAGTATCTATCGATTCAGTAATTTTTAAAATAAAACGTACGTGTTTTTAAATATTATTTGCCTAATGAAATTGATCGTATATTTATTTTAATATGGAGAATCTATATTAAAAGATAAACACATCTAAAACTGCATTTTTTGTGACTTCAAAAACAAAAGTAGGTACTTTACACTGAAAATATTTTTCACATTCAACATTTTAACCTCCGATACAAATATGTTACTGATGTCATCAAAACACTTACGTTAAACTTGAATAAAATTTCTTTTCCATTACTCATACCTGGATGAGTAATACACAGTTTTGACGTATATTTATATTTATTCAGATGCCAAGAAGATTGCAGGCTTATTTCATGTACGTATATATTGTATCTAAGTTTAAAACTACGGCATAATGTTGGTATTCGATTAAGGCGAAGTGAAAATACTCGCACTCCGTTGTTACATCTGGATTGTGGCCAAGAGATAAAATCATAGATGTGAGAAGCAAGGAGCAACAACAGTTATGTATCAACCTATCGCAACATATTGTAGAAAACTGGCGTCTTATTGAGAAACACACGTAATATCTTCAGATGGAATATGTCACAGACACGCCCTCGTACTAAAAGCTATTTCAGTAATACTGCAAAATAGCCCGGCTATCAGGAAAATGCGCTGATATATATTTTTAAACATTTCCTTTGAATCATGATACAATTGGTCTTGGATAGGACGAGAATAAACCTTACATGTTGTAGAAAGGTGAATGCCTTATAATATTTGATTCGGCTTCTCTTCATAAATTTTATAAAAGAGTAAACTGTTAAGACTCTCAAAATATTTCAGATCTAAAGCCATCTGTTTTGTCTTGGTGAATGTATTTATTGTAAGGAGCAGTTGTAATCTATTCTTAATCTAAATTGCAATATTTTAGTGTCAGATTCCAATGACCATTTTTTAGGCCACTTTTTCAAGGTATGAATAAAGCCATTACTTACTTTTATTTTTTACTTTTGTTAGTTTGTTAGTCAGCCGAGCTGCGAACATCATTTACAAATTTCTGTAATTATGTATTTCATACCATTACAATAATTTTGAGCATCTTAGTAGGTATATTCCAAAAACTTAACAACATACAAATACCTACACAATTTTGTTATAGATTAAATTAAGTCTATTGAAACTAATTACGCTATTCAGTTTGTTAGTTGAAAAACCTTTGGTGAAAAATAGTAATAATAAAGTTCTTTCGTCCTTTGGTGTGAGGTCAAAGCCCTTAGATTTGAAACAGCTGCACATTCGCATAGTGACGTAAGAAACTCAGCGAGAGAACGTCAAAACAAAAGTAAGCTCATGTTGGCAAGTTACAAACTTAACTGAAGCTTAGTGTGAACTTCAGCGAACTGTATGAGTTACAACAAAGGCTCTTCAAAGAACATTGTTTGAAATTCGTAGCAAAGAAAGAAAAATAAGACGATTAAAACCAAATTTTAACCTTAAGGACAATAAAAGTAAGATACCTAAATATGATAGGTTTTAGTTAATGCTACGAAATGATTTAAAAGAAAAATACACCAGTTTATATTAAAATCATTAGATTTCTTTATTAATTTATTTAGGGATAAAGTATCTAATATCGCGGAATCAAAATAGCGCATTTAAATTGGAAACGCAAACATCGTCAAAGTTATGATCGATTTAAAAATGTCGATAAAGGCTGCTAAGTAGGAAGTCGTTGATTTTTGCGAAAATTATCAAAAAACAATACGTCACAGTAGGCTAGGCTGCAGCAATGCTTAACATCAGGCAGGCTGTAGTCAAACGTAAACCTATGCCATGTAAAAAAAAAAACAAAAACATACATTGGCTTCGATAAGTACGTCCGGCTGTTATCAAGCGATATCTTTGATTTGTGACGAATTTTTAGTATCGTAGAATAATGTTGACAAAAATATGACGATGAATCTTTAATTCAGTGTTTCAAATATGGTGAGCTACATAGTAAATTAGTGTACAAATATATCATCAGTGGTCCCGGCTGTTTGTCTAGTTCGGCTGTCGTAAAGCCATGTCAGAAGCCCTTAGGCCGGCTTGATAAACTCTCGACACCAGAGTTGGCCACTCTCATTCGATAAGAAGAAGTGGACACTATTTTTGGTATTTGCTTAGGTTTTATTATAGTAAGCTCCGTAGCGACATATGAAAGTACTAACAAAAACAAACAAGCCAACCGATTCGCTTTCGCTTTCGTACACATGATCTCTCGCTCACAATATTGGCAAGTTGAGAAAGGCAAAGGTCATTTTACGTAATAACCGAGAGACTCACCCCTAGTATATAATATACATAGGTATATATGCAATTATCGTACACGATATCAGCACGGATTACCTCACACTATCATTCGGACCTGCCCCCGGCAAATGTAAACAAAACACTCATTAGATATACATTTTAGAAGTACCTACAAAAATATTATTAGGTTATTCACGTATTTCATATTTGGCAATACCTTGCGTATGAGACATGCTTGGTCCAATATTTGACTAAGTTTGAGACACGGGGAATTTTACGTTCGTGGGGTCGAAAACGAGTGGTTTTTAATTAGAAGTTAGGATGTTTCTTTTCTTGTTGTAACGACTAATTTTGTGATTAAGAAAACGTGTTAATCAGGGGCTTTACATTTCTATCGAATTCTTCAGCAGACTTTACTCTGCTTGGTATAAATATGCTTATTGCTAATAATGCTTGGTAGTATTATTGAGTAATTAAATGAGAAAACTAACTACACATGCTTTTTTTTAACAAGATAGGCTCACGCTTGACTACAACTCGCCTGATGTTAAGCAACGTTGTAATCTACGATCTAGCGCGCTTGCCTAGAAGAAACCGATCCACTCTCGACTTGAAGACCGTTAAATTATAGTTCGAGGGGAATAGGGAATCCAGCAAGGAGTAGGTACATATACAACAATTCATAGTCGCAATACAATAAGTAATGGTAAAGTATACTCGTAGAGTGACTATTCACTGACTGAGGTACTTAGGTCCCAACTCATATTGTTTACTCGTTACTTACACTAATTGGTAGGGTTGATGAGTTAACGTGGAAGAGAGACAGCTGGTCCGATGTAAACATTCTGTCAGAGCGGTCAGACAGTTCAAACACCCATATGGTAAGATATAAGTATTATATCCGTTATCTAGTACCCGCGACACAAGCATTTGCTTAGTGCGGGGCTAGATGGCGATGTGTGCAATGTCCCGGAATATTTATTTATTATTTATATTAGATATACATATCTCGCTATGCCCCGAGAACCTTGAGAGGTGCTTCTAATTAAAGTATCTTTACTTCTATGATATCAACAATTCATTCAGACGCACCCTGGTTCGAATCCGGCCCTACACCAATGACTTGTAAATTCAAGGTATGTGTGCACTTGCTTAGCGGTGAAGGAAAACAACGAGAGGAAACTGACATGTTTGAGGACCACAATATCCGAGGACTTGTGTCTTCCGTGGAAGGACCTGGGCGTCCACGACAATGTATCAGCCCAAGAAAACTCCCCTGACAAATTAATTCTGCGGGGGAGTCACGACCCTCAGTCATGAGGAATCCGACTCAAGAGAGAGTTCTATGATAAATGTCTTGATTATAATGAAGGTAAGAAATGTGTGATTACCAAGCAGTCCCACGCGATGTTACTCGCGTTTATGCGAGTCAAAATAAGTTACAAATAATTCACACAAACTTTTTTTCCTTTGACATGTGCGTGTCAGTATCATTAGCGATTATGTTATTTTATCGTAAAGTGCTATTATCGTAAAATATAATGAAATAAGATAATATTTTACTGCGAGTGGTTGGTGGATCCGGTACCTTTGCCTTAGAATTAACCAATTAGATATTATTGATTGATTACAACTTTGATACTACATATTATCTAATTATCTTTAAAACTTAGATTCTATATCTAGATCACATGTCATAGATCTGAGTGAGATATTTTTATAACAAGGCTACGTCCATCTAGACCGCCGGCCGTAGACTATAGGAATTGGCAATTAACCTTATTTAGTAAAAGGTCGCCGGTAGTTTGCTATTGGATCGAATTACACATGCACTTTACTAAATTTTATAACTTTGTGACGTCAAACAACCATGTAAACATGTGTAGATAGTATTTTTGAACGTTTGCTTAGATACTTTGGCTGATTAAATTTACATGAAAATTATTTTATTTTGTATCGAAGTCTTCAAAGAATAATATTTTTTGAGTTCATTGCATCTTCTTTAATTTACCAGTTACACTATCCATTCAGTCGGTTCAAAGGATGCCACTAAATGTAAGCAAGTGAAACCCTTGATGAGAATTTGGAAGAAAACCTAGATTAGATTTTGTAATGTGCTGGAGAGACGAGGTTTATACTCAGCAGTAGGTTTAAATACCCTGATGATTAATGGACTATTCAACTCACCGTTTTCGACACGATATGATACTCCTGCAGACAGAGCACATGCGTCTCCCAGCGCCTCAGGAACTTGGCAGCCAGGATCTTGTCCACGACCGTCCTGGTGTGCTGGAAGCAGCAGACTCTTAGGGCTCCCTCCGTGGCCAGCTTGTATCGCGGCCCGGGGGGCGGCATGGGGCTGGCGGAGCTGGACTCCACGCCGCCGCTGTCTGCGCAGCATTCTGGACTTGAACCCTGGGTGATTAAAACAGGAAAATAAATCAATTGTCTCTTATGAAGATATGTTTTAAGTTTTACTTCTGAGTAGGAACTATTGGTAGCGAGGGCAAAATTGGTGTTGCCATATCAGAAAACAGACAAAAGATTGATAAAAGTACTGAAAGTGCAAATATTTTTTTCCGCTGCTTTAAACACTATATTTTGAATCCGCTGCTTTTGCAATTGTTATCGTAAATTGAAAAATATACACACACCATAACCATAAAAAATTGATTCACTCGTCGACTGCAACGTTCGAACGTCGTGTAAAATTATAAACGCAAGATATTGCAGCCACGAGCTGCTGACTGCGGATATGCGATGTAGGCAGGTACGTATTTATCTAATCTATCGGCAGTATTAGTAAACACAGCACTTGACTCGCCTGTGCGTGCCCATTGACTCTTTTCCAAAGAATATAAGGTTGTAGATTGCACTCTGATACAGCCCCATACAATGATTCATCAATGAACACACGCAGCAACCTTTGCTGATAAGCTCGCGTGTCTGATATTAAATGCGTACTTAAAATATATAAATACATAAAATAGCAAGGTCACGTCGAAAAGAAACTATAAAAATGCCATTTCCTTTACGTCAACAATTCCTTAAACGCTTCATTGATTGAAAAAATCGAGTTGAAATGAAATAAAATGGCTTTAATTTATTCCCGCTGTGATCGTAGCTGCCGCGTAACACAAAGGCAGGCGTTTCTTTATCAAAACCTTGCATATTGACCTTGCGCATTTTAAACACCAAATCACATCAAAGCCCAAATGGAATCAAATGCGGCTATTTAAGGACTGTGGCCTGTACAGGTATAATTTACAAAATATGATATTGACGTCATTCGCGTCCTTGTGGCTCGCTCACGAGCGCGACTCAGCAATACTCGCAGTACATGTATGTGGAATGTAAATAGATTCATTAGATAACTGTTACCGACATCATTATGTAAATTGCAATTGTTTATGTTTTTGATGGAATAAAGAAGAGAGAAAAAAAACGCGTTGTTTTAAAACTTGTTTCCATATAGTGACAACTACATATTTTAGTTCAAGCGCTCGTCTTTATAATACCGAAATTATTTTGGCAGCACCCAAGGTAGGTTTGGCGGTACCTACCTTACCTATGTTGTGTCTAGGTATCATTAGTTACAGTATGATTTTATTGTTAAAAATATGTACGTTTCCTGTAGGTACTAAATCATATGAATTACAAATAATTCTTGTGTAACTAAACTTAAATATATTTTTTTGCCAAAATATAAAAAAAACTTTAAAAAAAACATTGGTTGAACTATAAGTTCATAAGTCGGTCATTGGTATGAGAACAAACATGTCAGTTAAAATCTAGTTAATACCAATGGGAACCAAGAATCAATTAGAGACCATTTAGGACACAATCAAGGCAGATCACAATCAAGGTAGTTTGACGTCAAGACAGTTTGTTTGTGGTCAATTTTAATGCCTGGTTTTAGATAAAATGGTTTTTTTACCAATGTTTGTGTACAATTAAATTGCTTGTAGTCACGTTTAAGGCACATATCTTGTTAAGATCTTATTAATATTTTGTATGTATTGAATATTGTTTCTGTGAATATTAAAAAGGCATGCAATCATTAAATTATTCTCTTAGATTGGCCATACAATGAGTGACCAATCTAAGTTACGGATTCCGATTAAGCCTTAGTTAGTGTATTATTCAGAAGTTATTTTATTGAAATATTTATACAATCCATAAAATATAAGATATAATGTAAGAAATAAAAACATACATGCAAATTAACAGCTTCCTCCATTCCGAATGTACATAAATTAATTAATCAAATTTGACACGGAAAATGGCACGTCCAATATACCAGCCTGTAAACGTTAAACTGTGATTAAAGTAATTAGGTACAAACCTCAGTCTGTTCAAACTCCTTACTAGTTACTTTACCCGTAACATAAAACATCACAGGATAATGTTATTATTGTATCGTTAGTAAATCCACACGGGAAAACCTAGAATTCGGGAAAAATAAACAAACTATATTCCTATCTAAATACGCCACCGGCAAAATATTAGTGTATGTGTTTAAAATTATCAAACATAGATAGGTACTGACATTATAAAAAAATCGGGTTTTACCCGTGGAATATAAGTGTGTAACTGTTTTATACTCTCCAATATACCAATTAAATTTAGAAGAACAAAACTCTGTATGATTTGAGAAACACACACGTTAGCAATACTTTTGGATAAGCAGATGAAAAGTAATTTTGTGTGAGTGTTCGACTTACAGATCCATCAAATCGGCAAATGAAGTACCACTAATCGCGTAGACAGCAAGTAGTAGTCAATAGTCAGAAAGTCAGTAAGTCAATCGCATGCGGATACCTCCGCTAGTACTTATCTACAGTCACTTCTAAAGTTTAGTCTAGACCAGATCAAGTTTTTCCTCTAGTACTTTCCGCAATTCTCGGACGTCCGCCAGTCCAGCCCGATTGTTATCTTATCTGGTGCAGTGGAGATGTGGGACGGCCGGTTTCGACTGCGGCGGAGCTACCACTGGCTCGTGTATCTTGTATTGGTGTTACTTTTGTATGCTGTTTGGTAAATGGAGTGAAATTTGATTTTATCCATGTTTTGATGAAAAGTTAAAATTAATTTATTGACAGGAATAAGAAGGTAAAAGCTGAACATTCTACTTCTGACTAATAGAAAATATAAAAGAACTTTAATAAGGTCTGAAAAGTAGGGCAGCATGATCAGCGTGTTGGCTGCATTACCACTTTGAATGGCAATGCTAATGCTAATGCTAATGCATGGAGGCAGAAAAAGACTAGCAATTTACTTGGTTATTTGATCCTGTTAAGAACTTAACTTTTTGTTTACTTTATTTTCTAACGTATTTATGAGTAAGTAAGTATCATTAAAACCGCGATGTTAGTGCAGTGGTAGGGTACTGGGGTCGACCCGACCTACTTCGGGGGCGCTGGTCCGTGACGTCACGCCGCATTTGGGTCACGGATCGGAACTACGTCAGCCTCTCAAGGAGCCGGGCTACACCCCTCCGGTCGAGCCTCCGCTGCAGTAACTGATTTATTCACTTCTTGAGTTTCTGGCTCTTAGCTGCATCATGTCATTTTAATTTTAAAGCCTTCGTTTTACGCCCTTTTGTAACTAATCCTGTTTTTTTTTAATTTAAGTTAGACCTTAATATACCTATGTTTATATATGAAATCGTTACTTTATTTTATTTTTATATTTGCTTGCTTTCAAATGCTATACCCAAATAATCGTTAATTTGTTAAGTAATATTAAACCGGCTTATATCCGGCTATACCAGCATTGCTTTACATTATCCTCCATTAACCATATCACAAAAAATTCGAAACCAATTTTGATAAAACTAGCAATGTCCTTAAGTTGAAGCATATTTTAATCTAATACAAAAATAATAATATCGAATATGATTTAAGCTTTCCAAAAATTCGTGGAAAATATACACATTCAAAACACAAGCATTTGGAATAAATAGTCACTTAATCTACTTAAATGTACCATTAAAGTTTGAAATAGTTAATGTAACTAAGAATCTCAATTATTTTCACAATAAAAATTAATATCGTAATCACACCGGATTTGAGTTTAGCCATAACATCTACTTCTTCATAACAGTAGTAACAGCAGGAAGAATGAGTCAATAGGCCTACTTTACCAATGATATTATAATGTACTACTTTACCAACGAAAGTCGGACGTTGACTAATGCAAGCTTGTGAATCACAGTGTATTTTATAACTACTCCTATTCAAAGAACTAGCTACCTCGTAGATACGAGTGTGACATCTTGCTGTACGTAATATAGTCAATTGCATCAACTACTCAAGATATTCAGGCACTAAGACAGTTTATGAATGAATGTGTATGTATATATATATATATATATCTTTGACTTTGACTTTGTAAATCAAACACACCTAAATGATATGACAAACTATTTAGAACGGAAATAGATGGGAGCTCTGTCTTTGAGTCGTATTTCCTCATGACTGAGGGTCGTGACTCCCCCGCAGATAAATTTGTTACGGGGGTTCTCTGGGGCAGATACATCCTGGTGGGCGCCTAGGTCTTTCCACGGAAAACACATGTCTTCGGATATTGTGGTCCTCAAACATGTCAGTTTCCTCACGATGTTTTCCTTCACCGCTAAGCGAGTGCGATCCATATATAACTTGAAAATATAAGTCATTGATGTAGGGCCGGATTCGAACCAGGGTGCGTCTGGATGAAAAGTAGACACTGAAACCGCTGAGCCACACTCGCTTTTTAAAATCAACGCTACTACTCAGATATTCAGGCACTAAGACAGTTTATGAATGAACGTTTATGTATGTATCTATATATCTATGTAAATCAATAATGCCATAAATGATATGAAAAACTATTTACTACGGAAATAGATAGGATAGATGTCATGATTGAGTGGTTGAATTTATTTGTATTGGACAACACAGTTTTATTCAAAATCACGTGTGTAATAAATTTTATATTTTATATTAACATGTAAAACGTTAACGCTTTACAAACTGGATTACAAGCTTGCTTCATGTCAAGCGCCCGCGCAGTTTAAGACCCAGCAGGGTTGCCATTAAAAACCAATACTTTAAGACCAACTTTTTTGAATATTTAAAAGAATACTCTCATTATGACAGACGCAATGTGAAGCATAGGAAGATGTTCAAAATTCAGAATAACAGTTGACGTGGATCCATCAATTCTAAGCTGAATCACAATAATGTCTCCGCTGCTTTATATGAAAAGCTGGTTACAAAATATATGTTAGAAAGTTAACAAATACCAAGTAGAGTGAAACGCCCGGTGTGAGTAATCGCGAAATCTTGACGTTGTTCGTGAATTGCATAACCGATGCGCATACGCAAGAGATTAAATAAAAAGCCCCAACACCATTATTTAGCAGAACGTTAAGCAGCTTTCGTGCGGGATTGAGGTCATCGTTAAGTAGCTTTATTTGATGAATGGCAACAAACGACGCCATACCTAACAAATGCCTCACTATGGTGAAAAAAACGACTCCATGTGTTTTAGATTAAATTTGCCAAAATTATCTATTTGCTCAGTCACCACGCTAGATCTTAGACAGTAAAGTTTAAGCAACTTTACAGTTGACCTCTGTGCGTGTGTTTGTGTGTGTGTGTGTGTGTGTGAGCTAGTTCAAATCTAGCGCGATACCATTTTAGATTTAATAAAACCATGCCTATTACTGGATGCTAATCAGTCAGAATTGGACATATTTACAGGGAACAGTTTGTATAGAGAATGAAATGTAATAGCATAATTAGGCATCTGTGTGTTGTAATAACTGTGATGGTAACTACTAAAGCCACTCATTCATGAATTTCTACCTGTTATCACGGTGAATGAGGAAGGTAAACGCTTAAACTACATAATTGGTAACAAGCTTAGTGCTTACCTACAGCTCAATTCCATTTGTGCATTACATTTCACTAATTTTTGATTTTAATGAACATGGTACAGTTTATTAACACTTTGTACCTAAGTCGTTGTAAATTATATAATTGACATGGAAATATAAATGACAACTAATACTAAAACGATTAAAATAATTTATTAATTAATGTTGTACAGCTAGTACCTAACTGGAAAGAATGTTAACAGCAAACATCAAAACCTGTACCTTAAACCTTTTTTGCGTAATTTGGCTACCCTTTTAGATAGGTATGCACAGCGATAATATTGACCGATACAGGCCTAACATAACCGTGATAACACAACATAACCATAACGTGCAAATGTACAGAACGACTTCACAAGCACTTCGCTATTCAGTCTATTTCTATTTGTATACCATTACCGTGGTCCTCACTAGTATGGTATATAACATGTTTGTCTAATATTGGAACAGTTTATAAAGAAATCTTCCACTGGAAGCAGAATGGACGATTTTGCGACTGGCTCTTAAGTGGAAGATTCACAGTAATATTAAGTAATAGCATATTATGTTTGAGATATTCTCACAAAGGTCGTAATCCATCTCTCAATGTGCGTAGGGAGATGGCAGATTATGCCTCCGATTTTGTAATCCCAGAAGTATTTGGATCAGGGATCGTCGATTCACATGTCAAACTTTAATTTAAGTGATGAATGTCGTGTGATTTGATGATTTTATAAACAAAAAACGAGCGTGCTCCACCGTCTTTGATATTACCCCTTCCATCAGAAGAGATATAGTGAAATGCTGATCAAGCTCACTATTTATCATAATGGTAAAAATGTATGTTTGTTATTCACGCTCAAACAACAGAACTACTTAGTACTTAATTTCGATAAAATTGGGCAGATTGAAATAACAGAATAAGCACATAGTCTATGATAACCCAAGATTAACGCAGATCCCAACGCATGACACCAGTAGCCATGCCATTATAGTTATCAAAACAAATTTGTGTTTATTGATTTATTTGTTCTGTTTCCAACGAAGTGACGAATTCTAGTGAGTTTTGATAAAAATACCACAGTCTCATGCACTGGGTGGAAGGATATGTGTGGAGAGCACGCTGCGGCCGCATGCCTCCTGACGCCAGCAGCAGTGCAGATGTAATCAGCTCGCGCGTCACGCCTGCCAGGGTCTCGCCCCAGGGCGACTGAAGGTTCTGATCGGACGGATATTATGTATATCGCTTTCTCTCTTTGGAATGTTCTTTGTAACTGGCCAGTGCTGGGTTTCTTAAGACATTTTCTCGTGATCACATTTTTTGGGTCACTGTCCTAACTGTTTAATTGAAGAATAGAAAATATTATATTCTAATTAAAACTAGTGTTCACCACCCGCGTAAACATAACGAATACTAAAAAAATGGCCTCAAAAATTTTGACAAGTGTATAATAGTTGCGATAAATCACGCCTAACTCAAACAGACAAATACCAAGTGAGCGAAAAAAATATTATTCTACCGCAAACATTTAGCATTTCAAATAGCTTCAGTGAACAGACAAATCTATGTGTTTGATATCCAGATCCAACGGCCATCGACGCATCTGTGACGTCAATAAATTTGATTTGTTCAAATACAATAGAATTCAGCGGCGACATCAGTAAATGTCATTTCGCGCGTAAAATTATTATGCCCCAAGTAAGATAGCGGAGTGGCTTTTAGGCGCGGTGGGGGATAATTTTATTTCAGGGTGAATGATACATTTATGACGTACATCACATTTGATACAGATGTTATATGAGCATTACTTATATTATGTTCACACAACGATATTGAGATATTGACAGCATTAGGTCTCAAAAGGCCTGCTGACAGGATATATAGGTAATTAGTTATATTTATGTACAGTTTTGTTGTGTTTATAAGGCTTTGGACTCTCCGCGAAAAATCCTCAAAAAAATTACAAAAAATCTGATAACATAAGACATATAAACAAGGTAGCTGATGTTGCCAGTTGATTGGGTTTATTTTACGATCTGCGACTTCAGATTGCGGTGAATCAAACCGCAGAAATGAAATTGTATCCTGCAAGTGATCTTACATCTTCATATCATCTATCAGATAGAAACGGTGTTTAGTTTTATAAACACGAGAGCATACATAAGTCTATTTACTCAATGATTAGATATTAAACTAAGTAAACTATTGGTGAAACTGTGAGAAAGGTGTCACATTCGATGTAGCTCTTGTACACGGTTAATGCACGGTTGTGTCCTGTTGTCTTTTTAACCGACTCCAAAAAAGGAGGTTATCAAATCTTCTGAAAGTTTTTTTTTTGACAGATAAAGTGCCGTCGGAAAAAAACACAAAATAAGTATACTTAGGTATTCTTATTTACTTGTTAATAAAACTAGTAGTTACCTAAAGAGACCAAGAATGAGGATAGACTTTCAATACATAATGCTTGTTCTTACAACAATACCGATCCAGTTTCTCAGAAATACTACGAATCTATCAAATAACGCAAATCGCGGTTATGTATTCCGTCTATTTTCACTGTTGAATTGTTAATACGCGATTAATATTAATGCTTTTATTGATCATAATTTACGGGCTTAAAAATATGTATGGAATATGGATGTATTGTGCTTGACACCTACGTATATGAATTTCCTGAATAGGTGCGACTAAAATCAAAACGTCGCATTTAAGTTTATCACGGTGGGTGGCGGCAGACTAAGTACCTACGTCAGAGGTATTGTTGTAATGCATTACTTGTTTATTATGTTTTTGACGTGTGGGTAGTTTCATATTTGCGCGCAGCTTTGCTTCTTCTCTACAAAGTGTTTGTTTATTTGATCAGGCCAGATTAGAGCCGAGCTCGTCTAGTATTTTAAAGATGTCGGTCGTTACCGTGGATTTGATTGCATTATGGATGTAGCTACAAATAATACATTGTCTTCTCAGCGTCTGATTGACTTCACTTCATCATG
>CAXIEF010000333.1:0-13432 GCA_964023185.1 Macaria liturata
GCTATTTCCGCGCTATTCTGGTGCTTCCGTCGTGCGAGGGCGGTCACCCGAGGGCAGGAGGCAGGGGACTGGGGGCAGGGGGCAGGGGACAGGGTGCAGGGGACAGCAGGCAGAAGACAGGGGCAGGAGGGCACGGGGCATGTACTCACAGCCTTGTCGCCGAGGTGCAGCACGCGGCACTCGAACTCCACGGTCTGGCCGGTGGCCGCCACCAGCTGCGTGCGCTGGCGGGCCGCGAACCTGGGCCCTGCCTCGCCGCCCGCCACCACCACCTCGCCCGCTGCGCGCAGCACGCCTGCAACAACACGTCATTGTCACCACCTCATTCAAACTCCGCATATTCAATGAATATCCGGCGCGCCTCACAATGTCACACGCAGCTATTGTTGCGTGAGTGTATGTATGTATGCAAGTGTAGTACTACTGCCCCCTCCGTACAGTATGAATGAATGACGTGGAACGCACTCGCACGGCTGCAGCGTGACTCACGTCCTATGCCCGCTGTAGGCGCCCCCGGGGCGTGTAGCGCTACATTGCCTGTTACTGGAGGCAGGATGCGGGCTCGCACGTGCGCCCGCCCGGTGCGAGCCGCTACTGTAATCACATTACATTTTCTTTATTCTGAATTTACACAACAACAACCAAGCAAAGTGTTAAGTTGCTCAGACTATTCAGTTTAGAATAGTCTGAGGTTAAGTTGTTATAGGTACCTTTTTTTTATTTTGTAGCGTTCAATAAAACCGAGCACGTCAGTCATTGAATAATCTCGAATTAGGCGATCGCTCGTCGATTTCACAATCCTGAGCAGCTAAAACGAAAAGCCCATCTGGCTGATCGAGCGAGTTAATAACACAATTTTAAATTAGAAAGCAATTAACCGCGTTGTGGCGACGACCGGCCCCTCTTTCCCTGCCCCGCCGTAGAAATAGCGCGCGCCATCATCATCAGCGCTTCAGTAAACAAATCATACAAATACGGCAGTAATGTGTCTGGAACGCCTCTGATATGGCAGCATCAGAGAGCTATATCTGCTGGCGCGTGCTTCGAGCCGCGAGTTACTGCCATGTTGCTATTAGTTTCACAATCTGCGCGGGATCCTCCGACTGCACGCTGGTGGAGCAATCGTTAACGGCTTAATGAGCTTCTGTGTAAACACGCTGCAACGACCAGATTAGAACGTTTACTGCACGATCTATTCTAGCCATGTGAAGTTACCGGCGATATCAATGCTGTTTGTTCGATGTTAGCTTGAGGGTACCAGAGACTTCCATATCGTGGTTACATAAAGCACTCTGTATGTATACGAACGAGCGTAGCTTCTCCACATCAGTCATGACAGCGAAAACTTTTTTCTCTCCCATCGTATTTTGATCGATAGTAATATTTTACTTTAAGTATGTACCTACTGATTCTCTGATAGTATTCTCATAAAATATCCTTAAAATTCATTTTATAGTAGGTACCAAATCAAATTATTGTGTGGTCTAATAATACAAACAAACCGAACCATACCATACTGTGCGGCGAGCTGGCTGAGTCAGGCCGTAAAGTAATTCGTACAGTGTGATTTATGGCACGAATATGAAGCGTCTCGCATCAACTCGCCGCATGTGCGCCATTCCCATCGACTCTGATTTCTGAGAAACGTGAACAAACTGAACTTACCTCCCTACCCTACCCCTCGGCCTCGGCACGGCAAGCTCCGGGTTGGCTCAGTGAACACACTCTGCACTAACTGACGTCGTTTGTCTGTAAGAATGTATTAACTCCTTGGCAATATGATGCAAGTATATCTAGTGACACAATTAGGAATAAGTTGAACAATGTTTAGTTGGTGGTCGCGGCGGATACAGGAACGGTGACAGTGTTGGCAGCACGTGTTGCACTGCGATGTGCCTCGACACGGCACACTGCTGAGGGAGCTATTCTGGGCGGGAGAGCATCGCGGCCGGGACACGTGCGTGACCATCACAGAGAATAACTTGGTGCTGAAGTATTAGCAAATGCTATATTATGATGCAATGCCATGAGATGTTGACACCCACTGTTTCCTAGGTGCACTTGCGGTTCAGGTGAGACACACTTACAAGAATCTTGTTAGAATAGATGATGGCGGACTCAACTATTATTTTATGGTCATCGTATGATGATATATAGAATATATATATATATTATATATAATACATATAATAATATATATATATATATATAATATCGTATGATGTGCAAAAATGCTCTAACTGTGTTAGTTTGTGTAATAGGTTCGCTCGTTGGCGACGGATTGTATGAGTGTTGTACGTAGTACTACGGAGGCATGGTGATGTACCTGCGAGCGCAGTCACCAGCAGCAGGGTCGCTGCCATGGCGCCGCTCAGCGCCCCGCAGCCGCCCGCTGCATGCTCCTGAAACAACAACACGCATGAGGAACTCCACTACTACAGGTACTATCTGACTACAATCAGAGAACGCTAACGTGTTAGTATGAAGTGGCCACTCGGCGACCTCAGGCCGCTTCTCCATGCAACACATATGGCAGCCATAAAAGTTGATTGCTCCTCTTAGTGTTGAGTGGGAACTGTGGGAATATCCCATGTCTGGAGGGTGACAAGTGATGGCCGTGCGCTGTTATAGTGCGGCGAACGCCCTAGGGACGGAATGTAGTGTTTATTTCGAAGCGCATGTGCGCGCATACGACACATGCTAGCACGTACGCATCGCTCGCTGCGCGCGTGACGTCACTCGCGCGTGGACAACGACAACGACACGTCAGTTAGCTACGACAAATTCCTAAATAGATGGTACTAAATTCATAGAGAAAAGTAAATATTGAATGAGAAATTGGCGATCTGTAGCGCTAGATACAGGTATGCCACATTACCATCAGGAGGTCAAACGATAGCTCGTTCAAATCCTGGTAGCTATTATGCGCTTACTAATCAGTAATGTAGCACTATCTTCCACAGCTGAGGATCCCAAAGCGAGCAACAGAGTAGTCTCAGGTCGTGGCTCGTAGTATCTGGCATCACGCCGCGCGCGTGCCGCTTCTATAAGTACTGGAGTCGCCACAAATAGCGCGCCCAGAATACCGCGCAAAGGTTAACTAGGTAAATACAACGCGCACGAGGAAACGCGCTGAACTCAGGGGCTAGCTGACGCTGGACGCTACCGTGCCTCGGCCGCGGGAGGATCCTCTTCCCACCGCAACCGCAACCCTGACCCTGGCCTGCTACTCGGTTTGTTGTGTAATGATATCTTTATATATGTATACAAACAGAACATACAATTCTCTACATTAGTATTATTATACAATCTAGCATTAAAAGAAACATTACATTTTGCTATGTATATTTTTTGGCACTTACGTCGGCCTATGGCGTAAGGATGACGAAATAAGGGACTTGCAAAACTGTCAAAACTCTAATAGAGACTGAACATTGAAGAAGGGATATGTAATGTATGACATTTTTGCTTTCGATGAGCCACAATTAGTAGGTATCTATCTTTCGTAGAGTTGATTAGGCACCATATACGTAAACATACAACGATGTCGGTCAAAGAGCTTGCAAGGTACTTTGTTGTTTGTTTACTTGGCGGCGATATAGACTAGCGAGAGTTTTGGTTGGTGGTGCTAATATAATATTAGGTCGGCAACTGCCAAGGGCGTCGCCAGCCGATGGCGGCAGGGGGGGGGGGGGGCAAGTAGACTTTACCTACTACAATTCATACTTTTCTCATTCATATAGAAGTAAGTAGAATAATAGAGAAGTAGAGTAGAAGTAGAGTAAGTATGAATTGTAGGTTAAGTCGACAGCACATGAAGCTTTTCACTTGTACTACGAGCCTTACATCTACAGCGATTGTAATAACAACAGCATCTTAGTACTATATACATATATATTCTGTGACAGTACAGAGTTTCGACGTACGGGAATTATTGTTCAAGGCTTGAACTTCAAGCAAATTAACTCAAAGACTTAGGACTTTGGTTGCATTATATTTGGCAACTTTTTTAGAATCTCTAGGGGGGGGGGGCAGCTGCCCCTCCCTGCCCCCCCTTGGCGACGCCCTTGGCAACTGCCGCCTCCGGCCGGACAGGACAGTGCGGCGCGGACCATGGACGTAATAGCACATTCTACTGCTACATAATCTAAATATATAAAACTCAAAAGTGACTGACTGACATAGTAATCTATCAACGCACAGCCCAAACCACTGAACGAATCGGGCTGAAATTTGGCATGCAGATAGATGTTATGACGTAGACATCCGCTAAGAAAGGATTTTTGGAAATGCCACTTTGAAAGGGGTGAATTAGGGGATGCAAGTTTTACTTCTTAATGCGAGCGAAGCCGCGAGCACCCACTAGTATATTATAAATAATTTTGTTTAAGTATATGTGTTTTTCTAAAAAAATTACACAGATATTTGGCGGCACTATATACGAGTAAATCCGCCGCTATTGATGCTAATTAGGTATTTACTCGAGCGACATATGCATTGTAATTCTAAGTGCTTACGTGCTTGCGAAACTTAAAATTTAAAAAAATTAGTGTACTAGCGGCACCCTGCGGTTTTACCCGCTTCCATCTGGGATAAAAACTACCCTTCGTGTTAAATCTAAACCTCCATATCAAATCAATGATCTTCTATGTATCAAATCGATTAGTTCAGTCATTAAAGCGTGAAGAAGTAACAAACATAGAGACAACTTTCAAGAATGAATAAATAAATAAAATAACGCGCACACGCACCGCACCGGTACCATCGCCTTCAGTTAGTTAGAGGGATGAGATGACCTTGCTGCAATCCAATATCGCCTTCAGTTAGTTAGGGGGATGAGATGACCTTGCTGCAATCCAATATGGTTTGGTTATTCAGATTAATATATTGTGTTGTCTATTTCATGTTCTATTTTATGTTGTCCAATAAAGAACATTTTTATTTTTATTATTAAGTATTTATCCACTAAAAACTATAATAAAATAAATAAATAAAAGTGGCCTTTA
The DNA here is from genome assembly GCA_964023185.1 of Macaria liturata. NCBI lineage: Eukaryota > Metazoa > Arthropoda > Insecta > Lepidoptera > Geometridae > Macaria > Macaria liturata. The sequence continues at coordinate 5,007 of CAXIEF010000333.1, forward strand.
GTTATTTCCCCATGATAGGTACCTACATGCATAATTATTAATGTTATAATTTTTCAATTATTAGTTAATACAAAAAGACAATTAATTAAGTAGGTACATCTTAGGCCCATAGCCTTTCCTTGCTATCAAGTAAACTATGGCCAAGTGCAATCCCGTCAAAGTTAAAAAAATGAATTACTGAAACTAAAAAAAACTTTGATTACATCATTTTAACAACAACAACATTTATTTAAAAAAAAAATAAGCTGTCTTTGTTCTTTTTACGCGTGAATTGGTCAGATCCAATAAGACTCAAACAAGTTACAAAAATAGATGCTTAAAGTACATAACTTAATTTCTATTTTCCTTACCAAGTTTTTTAGTTACAATATTTGGGTTAAACATAATGTTAGTTTGTTCATTTGGCGCATTAATAATAATTATCAACCTAAATTAAATACCTAGCAATAAATATCAACATACATACGTTCAGTACTTAGGTCTGCGGTGTATTTTTTGTTGGAACAAATGTCGATATAATGTAAATAGTTTGCGGCAGATGAGCTCGTCTCTCAAGTTGACGCGTGAAGCAGCACTAAGACACAGGCACTATCACAATTCACAGTTGGCACCGGGAGCCAGTACAGTACACGGAGAAGCACCCCACAGCTCAGACTATCTCCGCAGGCGCTACTCTCGCTCGCGTTCCGAGTCTATCAACTAGAGAGAGAGGCGCGTGCGTCCCGCGTCGGTACTGCGTGCGTGCGTGCGTGCGCGCTGCCGCGTCCAGCGACACTAAACTAGGATGGTCGTCCGTCATGGCATGGTCGATGGAGTATGGAATAATAATTCTCGGGTCTATGTACACTAGTAACACTAGCGAGCGAGTTTTTTCCCAGTCCCTGCTGCAACTACCCTACCCTGGGGCACAGGGGCACAGGGGCACAGGGGCCCGCCCGGTGTGTACTCAGAGGGTAGTAGGTACCTATAAGTAGTTAGTAACACTGTATGTATTTAACGAGAACCTAACGAGTTACACTCCTTCACGCTATCCCTTACGGGCCGAGCGCTGTGAAACCGACTTGAATCTACTCGAGAAGGTACCTACCTAAAGAATCAGAATCAGCTCAGACTATCTAAAGAAATACTCGTATATTCATAAAGATTGTGTATAAGTAAGTTATATCCCGACAAATAAGTGTAGAAAATGTGGCGGCGCTACTTGTAATATTTGTTCAATTTATTACTCTATTTCCGGGCGATTAACTATACCGTTGTGTCATAAAAATAAAAAAAGTTAAGTATATCAGTATATCTAATAAACTTTATGTTTCTCTATGGGTTTGACAACATTAAGGAGAATTAAGAAATTAGTTCCGTTTCTACACTATTTGGTCTAGGTATAATTACATACCCGTAATTCGAATAAATTATTGAGTAAGTAAGTAGGTCATGAAACTAATGATTATCTGTTTATTTAATAACTACCGCACAACCACTTCAAACAAGCAACAGGGTCACACAATTCAATCTTTTTTTTAGAATAAGTTCTAAAATGTAATATTGTATGGTGTACAGCATAAATAAAAAAAACCAATATGTGCGGAACGTAGAGAGAGTATTGCGGAAAGAGAAACGTCATAAAATTTGAGGGCGCAAAAATGTTGACAACACTGTTACGTCATTTCGACTATGATTCTTGGTACCTATTTCTCTTCGAGCATTTGATCGTCAAAGGCAATGATATTATATGTACAAGTACTAGATTGGCAGTTTACGGCAGCGACGCGTTGACACTTCGTATAAGGCTGCAGCCATATCTGACGTCAGTTGCCTGCTTGACATTTAGTAAGCGTGACGCGTCCGTTAAAATAATTCAAAATGGTGAAATGTGCTGTTAAAAATTGTGTATCGCGGTCTGAAAAGGATGATAAAGCAAGTGGCGTTACTTTTCATAAGTAAGTTTGAATAATTTTGATCATATTGTCTAAAATTACATCAGAAAATAAAATAAATATATCGTGCATTATTTTTGCCATCGGTGCTACCAGCAAAGCGAATTTGGTTTTTCCCACTTATTTGGGAGTTTAGTTAAATAATGAATGACGGAAGTGTGTGCCAGTAATATCTATGAATAAAATTTCGGCAACGTCTGTATTTTACTCAATAATTACGAGAAGTAGTAGTATTTTATTAAAACGTGTCATCATTACAGATGGATCATTCTCTTTTGTTAATTAACGCGATAATTCACAAATATGTTAAAATAAGATTGTACCACGAATGTAAAATGTTCACCTTAAGCTATAAGAAAGAGAGTAAAAGACAATTCTACAACAAACTTATGTTACACAGCGGTGTTTAATCACTTTCACACCCTGCAGTTTAATATACAATAACGCACAATAACGCACTTTTTGCTTTTATTATTATCTACATAACTTGTTAATATCTTAGACCTTTATTATTTACTGGCTTTTTAAATAAAAAACTGCCTTTTATTCATATCAAAATCCATTTACTACAGCCTTTTCTAAATATTTTCAATGTAGGTACATACACGCTTCCGTTATAGTTTTATTATAGTATAGATTGAAAGTTTTATTAAATTCTGTTCAGAATAATATAACATTAATCACACCAAAGCAATTAAATACATTTAATCGTTCATTTATTTTGGGGAAATTATTTCTCGCCACTGGCAACTCTGTCCGTTTCACGCCAGCAATGTCTTGTCTCACTTCTACGGTAAGTAATTAGTTAATGACTGGAAGAAACGAGACAAATATAGTTTACTTTGGCATAATGTATCGGTTTCAAAGCTACGTCTTTTGAACTATCAAGTGGTTACGCATTTCTGAGAATCGTTTGTTGTCATTACTACTCTAGTATATGTAAGCTCACTGGTCAAAGGTATTTCTACACTTTGTCAAATAAATTGATACTAAATTCTGTCTAAATAATAAAACCTATTATTAAAAAAGTTGTAAAATTAATAACAAATAATGGGTAATAATAATAACCCAGGGTCTACTCTGGTTTAACACAATACAAACTATTTTTTATCCCGAGTAAAACCACGGGGCGCAGCTAGTAAAAAAAAATTCTACAATTCTGGCAAAAACAAGGATTTTTTATTTCATCCCTCTCTTTGGCAAAAATAACTTTTGATTGATTGTAAAAATAGAACTTCCTAGCGACATGGTCACACAACAATTTTTTTTTATATTGGTTCTAAGTTATGAAAATCAATCAGTACCTAATGAGTAAATCACTTATAGCGTCATCTCTGAGCTACAGAACTTACTACAAGTAAGACTGTTGTAAGTTGTATTTAGAATTTACCAAGGTTGGTACTAGTCTTACAACTACAACAGTGTAAGTTGTATCTAGAATGTACCAAGGTTGGTACTAGTCTTATATTACAACTACAATTATAGTCTTACTTCGTTACTTGTATGTAGAACTAACTTCTGTACTCTGTAGCTCAGAGATGGCGATATACCTACCTTATTTACCACAGAACAACGATCGGGCCACATCGCCCCCCCGCGCGCGCCCCCCCATAGAAGCGAAATGACTAATAATACGTGGTTCTCGTTTGGACCAGTAAACAGGCCAACCTAACCTACGACAGCGCTTGTCAGTCTGTTGTCAAACATAGTCCGAGCGAGAGAGAGTTTTCGGTCGTTTTACTCGGTTTTACAGCATGATAAACTATTAAATATGTCCTAGTGTCAAGTTAAAAATTGTAAGAACAAGTTCCAGTGTTACCGGTGTGAAATACCATCGGTAAGTAGTAAAATTTCGTAATTTTAATAAATAAAACTTTTGACATTTTTAATGGCATTAACACATTCGTTGTCATGACGACGCTACTTCTCGATAGCTAAGTGATGTGTAAATGCAAATTATCGATAATCGATATAATGTATATGATGTTTCTGGATTTGTATGGAAATGTTTCTGGATTACGGTTTTTATTTAACACATACTTAATTTACATTTTCCAAAAAATCCAGTGTTAAAAAATAAATGGATATTGGCGACCGGTAGATACAACTGGTTTCCTCATAAAAATGCCAGAATATGCTCCAGTCACTTTGAAGATGATTTGATAATTAAATAAAATAGATAAAAATAAATTGCTACAGTGATAGTTTCAGTCCCCGGTAGGGACATAAGGTAAAGTCACTAGTAGTTGACCATGTACCTGTAGTTGACCGCTAATGCACATAAACCGTTATAATAAGAATTCGCGGCAATTTTTTAAACTCATTCGTTAATAAGTAGTCAGTGCTGCCATCTGGTCAACTAAGCGCGAAAATCGCGCATCCATATCTGTCAAATATAGAAAATGGCTGCCAGTTGTTTGTTGAGTGACGGACCATAAAATCAATAAATTCGTTTTTTGTTACAATTTTCGTAGAGATTGAAAAAGTTTGAAGCTAAATACTAGGAACTTTGTCACCTTGTTGACGGTAAGTGTTTTTCGTTTCTTATTCGTTTATGGTTTATTTAAATGACAGGGTAATTAAAATTTGAAGATTTGTTGACAATATTGAGATGTGGGGGTGGTCCACTACTGATTCCGTTTGACTGTGATTTTCTAGTAATTGACCATGGTGGTCAACTTTTGATTTATTTTGAGATTGATTTTCTTTAGTAGTTGACCAATTTTATGGTACGTATATATGTTTCAGGAAAAACTTATCAGGAATATCTACAGAAGAAATTAAAGCAAAAAGAAGATCTTGAACGAATAAAAGTAGAAAAGGCTGCTGAAAAGCTTAGAAAGAAAGAAGAAAAAGAGTCATTAAAGAGAATCAAGACTCTCACAAAATTAGAATCAACCAAAATAAAGCGGGTAAAAAAAAACCTGCGATTCTCTTCCTCCAGTTCAGACTCGGATGCTGTGGTCTCTTCAGGAGAAAGTGTGATTGAGTCAGAAAATGAGCTTGAAAGAGAATCACCAATTGTGGGTTTAAAACCCCCGCAAAAAGTAGATGGAGAATTTGTCATATTTAAGTACGACAATAACTTTTATCCTAAAAAGTACTTAAAGCTACGAAAAAAACAGCAACAATCTCATCTATGAAATCAAATGGTCGTTTATGGAAATGGCCCGAACATAAAGATGTGCTCGACTATCCCTGGGATGCAGTAGTTGCTCATATAGAGGCTCCCAAGAAGACCAGTTCTACGAGAAATGTATTTGATGTCCAGAGATACATTCCTTGATATAATTTTTGAAGTTTAATGCCCATAACACATAAACATTCAGGACCATAATCCCTTTGGCAAAAAGTTTGACGTTTACGCTTTGTGTTTGACAGTGTCCTTTTGTTTTATAACCATCTGTCGGATCTTTTAGAACCTTGTTTTTATTTAAATTATAGGCTTAAAAGGCCTTATTTTTCAAATAAAACGTTTTTTTAAATCTTATTTTGCTTCTTATTTAACAAATAACCCAATTAAAATTGTAGCATCTGAGTGGTCACCTACTGATGCAAAATATGGTCATCTTCTAGTTTTTAGATGGTCAACTACTAAATTTCTAATATTGGAACATTTTTATTTTTTTTAATTTTATTCGACCATTGTACGTGGTGAAATGCTTGTTCATATGTTAAAACACTTATCACAGGGTTTCCAAAAAAAGAAACTAACTGAATTCTTATGATAATTAAAGTCAAACATTTAAAAAGAATATTCTGTCTCCTTAAGTGGTCATCTACTGATGCTTTTACCTTAGGATAGTTTTTATCCCACGGGATAAAAAAGTTTTTACAACGGATAACACCGCGGGCCATAGCTAGTTAACTATAATTTGTACTTAAATAATATAGTTACCTATACTAAAGACATATATTTCCATCTTCGAAGTAAATGTGTAAATAATCGATAAAAAAATATCGACATTGCACAGCCGATGAATTTGAAGCGTACTGTGTACATGAACATCTCGTGCGTCGTAGTGTGCGTGCCGAAAGTGTGTTAGTTTTAGTAAATGGTGACACCTGTTTTGTATCGAATAAAGAAATAATTCGCCTCTAGTCACAGGGCGACAAGCATGGACTTCAAAGCTCTGTGACTATTTACTATATAAGTGCAATCATAGACAATGAGTCTTAAGTTCTAAAATGTAATTTTGTATTGTGTATAGCATATATAAATAAATAAATAAATAAATAAATGAGTTTTAATTTGTCTATGGTGCAATATAGCATGAAAATCATGAAATATACTAAATTCTCTCAATAAAAATATCAACAATTTTAGTTTTCTGGATGTGTGAAACATTAAAAATACAATTTTACCTATACCACACACTGCCTCCGCCGCCATCTAGGTTGCTGTCTGAGACTTAAAAATCATTTTTTTTTTGTTTTAGTACATAGATGTTTGTACATATTTGCATATTTTGTATGGAAATTTACTCTTGCAAATGAAACAAGAAATATTTACATATCTAAATAATAGCCAAGTATTTATGTCTGGTCTGATAAGCTCTAGTACCTTACTAAGTTGTAAATGTATGAATAAAAAGTATGAACATTGTTTAGTAGTCTGTGGTAAAAGGGTAATAGTATTCTTTGGTCTCAGGTCTGTGGTGTCTCGGATAGAGTAAACGTAGTGGTTAATTTCTCTGTGGTGTAGAGAATGGTGAGCGTTGCCCAACATAGATAGTTTTCAAACCGTCTATTTCTCTTTACAACGATAACGCGTTTATCAAAAGATGCAAAACTATCTATTTTCATATCGCTACATTTCACGTCCGTTGCTCGCTATTCACCACAACGACACTTACGAAAACGCTTCAAACGAATCAAGCGATAGCGTTATGAAGTTATCGACTTAGCAGGTTAGAGCGAAACAGCTACATTTAGCGTTAGTATGAGTAGAGCAGGAGAGGGCAGTATGTTACTGATCGTAACTAGACGAGATTAGAATGAACAAAAATACACCTTATAGACATAGATATTAGGACGAGATAAGTTGGCCAAAGGGTTGGCCTTGTACTTCAACCTCATGGTAAAATGTGACCCATTTCTTTAAAAGAAATGGGTCACTCTTTTTAGATTAGTTCATTTCATACGCGTCACGTGCTGTATTGTTTTTGTTATTCTAATTATTTTAGTAATGTGTGTTTTTTGTATGGAGTGTAAATAATATACTTTGAATAAATAAATAAATAATAGTTAGTGTAAATAGTTAATAATATTTGTTGTAAAATAAAGTAATAGTTGTGTTTAGTAGTGTAGATACTTTTAGTTACCAAATAATTATGTCTCGTATAAATAATAGCGCTTTGTGGGAACATTTTGAAAAAGTGGACACAGAGAACAAAAGAGCTAAGTGTTACATGGTGGCAAAGTCGCCACCAAAAGTACCCCAACTTAAGTAAAATATTCCAACAATATAGAAATATTGTGGCAACTTCCGTCCCGTGCGAGAGGATTTTTAGCAAAGCGGGCCTACTAATATCTGATCGGCGGACAAGGTTGGACCATAAAAAAGTGGAACAAATTATGTTTATTAACGGAAACACCTAAATATGTAAATAATAAAGATTTTAATAGTAATAACTGTATTATTTTAGGGAGCCTTAAACCTCCTCAATAACATGTTAACCACATTTAGGAGTCGAAGTTTTGGTTTAATATTAACGTAGGTATTGCGTATAATACATATGTTATAAAAATAGATAGTTATGAAAAATAGATAGTTTTGACAACGTTATTTTCCATCGAATAACGGTTACGTTACGTTATTTCAAAAAGCCGCAACGACACATCGCTAGTCACCACTACCTACGATAGTAATGGCCATGTAATGGCAGACGATGTAGGCTTGAGAAATTGGAGAAAAGAAAAGATTTGTATCTCCAGATTGTAGTTATTTATTGTACAGTTGGTCATTAATTATCATATTTCTAGAGTGAATCGTGTTAATTCTGCAATAAATATTCATTAGTATAGTAGTCAACATCCAAACCAATCGACGAGAATGGAACTGGTATGTTTATAAACTAAATAGGTATTCTAATGTTTCTCTCAAATATATAATTTTTTCAAGGAATATTTATTTCTTGTTTTAACTTAATTGACTTTGGAAATTGGATTTTAACTTCATAAATGATACTGCGCTGCAATAATTATGAAATATATAATTTTTAGGTTATGTTGTATTGTAAAGTTGTCAAATAAGTAATCGAAGTTTGTTCTCTGAGCGGTGACGTGGTGACGCATAATCTCGCTGGAAAGAAAATAGGATGTGAAGAATATGTTACCTATAGGTCCAGGGCGGTATGCTGGGCGCGCTGGGTGCGGTGTCCGGGGCGCTCGGAGCCGTCCCCGGAGCACTGGGAGCCGTGCCCGGGGCGCTGGGCGCGCTGCCCGGGGCGCTCAGCGCCGTGCCCGGGGCGCTAGGCTGTGTGCCGGGAG
>CAXIEF010000334.1:0-19507 GCA_964023185.1 Macaria liturata
GTGTGTTGTGTTTTTATTTACTTTTTTAATTATTTTGTGCGACGAGACCTTGGATTTTCGGGCGCGCTCCACGCTTGCGTTCCGAGGAAGTTTGGTGAGTAACATTACGTACGTTTGTCTAGTCGACCTCGAGTAAATCAATCTACTATGGAAAATGAAACCGGTTCGAATGCGCTAAATCGCTTTAGTGAAAAGGTCAATACTCCTTGCGGCACGCGAGTAAGACGCAGCGATGGATGGAGCGCCTCCAGTCGAGCTCGCGCCGCCAGCCGCTGCAAGCGGAGCACGGCGCTGCACGCCCGCCGCTGCAGCGCTGCGAGCCAACACTCCGCCACCATGCGACGCATCACAAATTTACAATTACAAACACACAATTTACAAAACAACATACATAGGTAATACCTACCTATGTAATAAAATGCTAAGACGAGGTTCACGAGGTCATGCTGTCAAAAAGTTATTAGATCTACGATGCGTGAGTAAAACCTCTACACTTAGGCAAGACATGTGACTTGGCCGCGTTGTTGTTACATACGATAAAAATTGTAATTAGTATAAGTAATCAATTGTGTTTAAAATACATTTTATTTAAGTACTTAAATAAAATGTATTTTAAACACAATTGATTACTAATACTAATTACAATAAGTAGGTATGTAATTGCCAAATTTTTTACACATTTTTTTCTCACTAAAGTACTGTGAAATTATAAATTAAATGATGCACAGAACACTAAATATGATAAGTTCTTTTGAGGATTAATGCATCAGTGAGCGCTGCCAGCTACCTGGCAGTACAAATAGAACCAACATTCAGACAACAAGAAAAAACATATCCATAACAGCGATGGATTTTATTAAATCAAACAGAATAACATAAAACATAAATATGGCTTTGAATGCTTCTCTACCATCTACTCTCAGAATACAGAATGAATTCTGTGTTCTGAGTTAGTTTAGTACCAATAAGTATTCATAGGAATAAAGTATGATTTTTAAAGGTAGATCTGACCAGGTTGAGTAGCTCAATCACTGAAATATATAGTTGTTTGTGTATATATCCATCCTGCGTACCTGCAAGGTGTACAATGTAGACTAGGTACATGGTACAGTGCATGTATGTAACCTCAGTACGAAACAAGTACGCTAATGTTTATTTAACCCACTAAATGCGTCCACTCGGATCTTGTGGCAATAAATTTTCATAAAAAAAACAATTTCGAGGTTCGGTTACGACGAAAATAACTTAATGCGACCGCTGGAAACAATGGGATACCATCGCTTTTATTACTTTTTAACAGCATCGGTTTAAAACGCGCTTTTGATTTAATTTACCCGTAGTTACCTTACTTTATTTTCTGTTATTACTTACAGCGGTCCCGTTTAAGGTTTGATTAATCGGATAATTTTAAAATCAATCGTTCCATCCTTATTAATTAATGTTAATAAGGTTATAATGTTAGCTTTACATCTAGAAGAAAATGTACATTTATTAGTTTAGGTATTCATAGTAGTTTTTAAGTTAGTTTAAGTATATTTTCAGTTTTGTAAACTTTTACGAATAAATAAAATAATGACCACAAAGTCCATTAACTAAGTTCCTGTATTTTATTTAGACTATACAAGATCTTCTGGCAATTAAAATCAGCAAAAGTGTCATGGCAATTTAAAAAAAAAAACCATCAATTAACGTTCCTTTACGTTGCTGGTGGTGCATCGTTGATGGTGCGAGCGAGGTGTACGATTGTGCGTGTGTGAGTGAGTGCCTTCATTGCTTGCCTACACTGTTTGTTGTCATACCACTTGAATTTGTACACAAATTGAGGGTAGTTACTTAGATATTGAAATAAGACAAAAGCATTGTTTGTGTAACCTAGATAAGACGTAACTATAAATAAACTAGATATATTATACTGGGAGATGACTCTGGCCTCGTAACACAGCCTAACGGCTACCACGAGGTCAGAGGATTCCAAACATATTGTGACAATTTATTTGGCAAATAAATGATTTTGTATTTGTATTTGTATTTGTAATTCGAAAAATTCTCATTATAAAAAAAAAAAATGTGTTGCTACAAAACAGTATTAGGTACTTATCATCAAATAACCGAATCAGTTTTTAAAGAAACATAATTAAACTGATTTTATTTATCCACCAATACTCAAAGCTTAAATCAAATAAATAATTATTGTAATACCTATCAATCCGCGCCTGATTCATAGCACAGGCGCGTTATCGTCACTTATCGGGATGTAGTTTACACAACACAGCATATTTAGATAGCTCCCAAAGATAACACTTATCTGCCGTCCTCGTTTCTGATTCGCCTAATTCTTCAAAAACATCGCCACGTCATCGATGTACGATGTAGAGGTGACCTCTGACCGTTCTCTTTATTATCGGAAACAACATGTCTCACAAGTCAGTTTCAAATTTAAGAAAGTAATACGCGTGAGGTAAGCTCTTTGGTTCGTCGGGTGAAGTATCGATTACTAGTGTTGGCCGACGTTGATTCGATGACTTGACGCCAGATGAGTTCACTACACACATTTCATGCGTAGCGAATAAAAATGTAGGTGCGGGTGTAGCGCGGGGCGGCCTCGATTCATTGAGAGCCGATAGTGCGGCTCTGGGTCGACGCTTGATAGTGGCGTAAATAAAAACACGTGCTCCGCGCATCCAATGAGATAAATTTGATAAATACACACTAAGTTCATTTATCAGCAAATCAGAATGAGTTTAATGAAATTTCGATGAGCTGTGAATTGAGTCCCAAAACTGAAGATAATGAACTGATTAACTAGCTAGGTACCTACTCGGCGTACTCGCCTAACAACACAAACTGCTGGTTGTAATAACCGAGCAATAAGTATTTGTTGTCCATTATCTTAAAAAAATACTGTGCCATTTTCTTTGATTGCATAATATTGATGAACAGCGAGTCTCTTGTTTGTCGTTGAATAAAGAAATCATGAAGTTCAGAACAACCAATAACAGCCCCAGTAAAGTTAATCAATACAACCAATAACAGCCCCAGTAAAGTTAATCAATGCCATACATTTCCATACATTTATTTTTTGCTGAAAAAGCGAGCAACAGCGAAAAATTTAAAAAGCCTGCACCAGCCATGATTGATCAGACGAGAGGAAACGCGGATTCGCGTCGCTTTAATAAGCCGCATAGGTATTTTAAAAAAGTAAAAAAAAAACATGAAGGCTGTCTGCGTGTCTGCGGCTCGGACGAGGCATAAAAAGTGAAAATCGATATTGTCGGCTGCAGGGCGCGGACGGCACACGAGTAATTGGAAAATTCTCTCCGCGCTGAAAGCCAATAAATTTTCACTTTGGTCCACGGTCTGGTCCTTGGTCCAGACCGTCGGACCGTCGGTCTTGGTCGGTTTGGTCCTTTACACGCATAAGCATGCGTGGAAAGGCAGCCCAATTATGTTTAATTGAAGCAAATTATTTGTGGCCTCTCTTTATCATCTCTTTTCATGCAATCAATACGGCATTGTAGAAAAGACAAAGTCAAACCCACAGCCAAAATATTACACACATAATAACAAGAAAATGTTGGCTATTTGAGATTTTTTGACTTGAAAAACTTTTAAAGAGAGCTGTGTATTTCACGGTAAGCACATAAAGCTTTTAACCATCAGCATAAATTATAACTGTGGACGTTTTCATGCGGCCATCATTGAGTTTACGGTCAAATCTGCAATTAGACCAGAGCAGGTCGCTCTTACTTTTGTTTATCATTGTTATATGTTTTTTAATTAGGTATATAAATCATACCAAAAACACATGTTATGTTTTTATTTACGAAAGCATTTAAATTATGAAAAATTTTTTTCGTTATCAGCTGTGTAAAGGAAAGCGCTTATGAAAGTTCCTTAGGGCGCTATGTATGTAGGCCTCGCATTGTTTCCAACTTTCGCCGTAAACTATCGACTTTCTACCGACAAATGAGGCAATATTTGCATATTTGTGAAACCGACATAATAGCGGCATGTCTGTCGTTCTTATCGATAATGAGATCTCTGAAACATATTTTACCCCAACACTATGTATGCTACTTTTGCTGAACAGAATTAGAAAAATAGACCCTGTAGTGTACAGTCACTAAAAATCTGGAATAAAATGCAAAAGAAATGTAATATTTTATTACGAACTAATAGTTAGAGAAAAATCTTTGACGTCGATAGACAGGAATATACAGTCTTTATAATTTTATTTTAGTTAGATATGCTTGAGCTGGATTTATTTCATTTTCTCTTTCTAATATTCTCTTAATGTATCGGACCATACTATGATTGCAGTTATTGACTCCTTTTTCATTCATAAATTCATAAAAAGCAAATCCCAGTGCGGCCACGTGCGGCAGACCGCTCGGCGCGGCTGGCGCGGCGCGGGACATGTCAACCATTCACCTCTACTACACATCACAGTCGGGTGACAAACCACAGAACAAGCACAGTCAGTATGTAGTACGCAGTGTGTGTGGCGCCCACCGCCCACGTGCGAGGATAGCTGACGCCTGTTTTTGTACGCGTTCCTGGAATCCCTTGTCATGGCCTCGTAACAGGAGATAATCGTATCCTGCGAGTACCATTTAGCAAGAGTGAATGTTTATTGACCTGTATGTTCTTCTTTCTTTTAAGGAAGGAAGGATTTTTGGTGTGGTGGTAGTACCTATAGTATAGGGTCTCCAGTTGACATTAAGGCTCCTTTTTAAGCCAAAAAACCGCGAGTCAAGCGGATACCCACTAGTCAATATTGTTTAAGGCTTGCATTTCATTTGCCAGTTTAGCATTCGCTAAAATAAAATGTCATCAATCGCCAACAACACAGAATACAGAGTGCTGCAATAAGAAGTAAGGCTTGATGAACTGAAATCCTCTAGAGGTTACATCCTAGGCTGCAGCAATGCTTAATATCAGGCAGGCTGTAGTCAAACGTAAACCTATCCTACGTAAAAAAAAGGTAACTGAAGTTTAAAACTTGAAAACCATAGCAAATATGTTTGTAACGGTGTTTGAGAGAAAATAAATAAAACTAGTTACTTAAACATAATTTGTAATCTTAAACCCTGCTGCCATTTCCGGTAGCGCGCGATAAGCACTCATTTGACAAACAACATATATTTACAAGATAAGATACCAGTATCTGTTACTACGTTACGTTACATATAAAACGTAGTAGGAAATATATTGGTAACGAGGAAATTTTAATAATTAACTAATTATTACTCTCATTCGATAAGAAGGCTCAGTACAGTACTCATAGTCGAGACTCCAGCTCTAGTTTACAAATTTCTTTGAATAAAAGTAAAAATATAGTAAAAGTGTGTGTTATTGAATCCACACCCGGGTCATGGGCACGTGTGAGCTCTCCCCCGGGCCCGGAGATATATGTGCGGTGTCCGGGAGCAGACGCCGCCCAGACACACACCCGGCTGTGCCCTTCGCACCCGGATCACTAGGGGACTTTAATCCGTCTTTTTACAGTACGAGTATCACGCCGTAATGGAGCTTAAACTGAGGGACTTTTTAAGTGAAACCGATTGAAACAGACCCAAGTAACACACAACGGCATAATACAATCTGACATCTCTTTATCAGTTCCGTACCAATTAACGTGTATTGACTATCTTAGTGATCAAATTGAATTACTTATATCAAAATCATAATGACTTAAAGTAAAACGCAGGAATAAGTGATATCAGTTTAGCTAACATTGGTTTAACATAGTTCAGTGATAATATAGTTGTACCTCCTGAAGCCGGGTGTCTCAAGCCAGACCCGGGTGCTCCCGGCCGGCCGGGCGGCGGGCGGCCGCGGCGTGCGACTACGCGTGACACGAGATAAATGGCGGCGGTGATTTGTCGAGGGACGTCTGCTCCAACAGCTGTGTTTACACACTTTACACTCTACTACCTTCAGACTTTCAGCCACCAAGGATTTCCACCACTTTTTTTTACAAGGTTGCAAGGATTCAGTTACATCGTTCAGTAGATAAATGAAATAGCCATAAGTAAATGCGAACTATTGTAAATAATTATGCATATCAACAAATCAAGATAAGAGGTTTAATGATGTAATGAATACCACAAGTTACTTTTAGAAACCATTTGTCTAGTAAACTAGTTTATTGCAAACTATCCCAATGTGGGTGCAAGTTGTGACTGTGAATGTAACTTGCGAAGTTTCAGGCGTGCTATAAACTGTGAAGCCTGCCAGGTGCCAGGCCAGTCCTTGCAGCACTCCTCGCCCGAGCTGTACCGACTGTAGGCAACCTGATGACGTTGCAGCACTCCTCGCCCGAGCTGTACCGACTGTAGGCAACCTGATGACGTTGCAGCACTCCTCGCCCGAGCTGTACCGACTGTAGGCAACCTGATGACGTTGCAGCACTCCTCGCCCGAGCTGTACCGACTGTAGGCAACCTGATGACGTTGCAGCACTCCTCGCCCGAGCTGTACCGACTGTAGGCAACCTGATGGCGTTGCAGCACTCCTCGCCCGAGCTGTACCGACTGCAGGCAACCTGATGACGTTGCAGCACTCCTCGCCCGAGCTGTACCGACTGCAGGCAACCTGATGACGTTGCAGCACTCCTCGCCCGAGCTGTACCGACTGCAGGCAACCTGATGACGTTGCAGCACTCCTCGCCCGAGCTGTACCGACTGCAGTCAACCTGATGACGTTGCAGCACTCCTCGCCCGAGCTGTACCGACTGCAGGCAACCTGATGACGTTGGCTGAGTGCAGTTTTACTAACTTATAATTAGTGGTTGCACATAAAAAAGTTTGTCTAAATAATAGTACTTAGTACTGGTGGTACTGGTTGTCTAAAGGCGGCGCGTTAGGATGATTCTATTCTATTTGCACATTTATGTTGTCAAGAATTATAATATGATCTGTATTTTGAAAACGAGTGTTATCCTGTAAAGAGGCAGTAACCGGGCGGTCCCCGCGGACACATCCGGCCGTGAGTCCCGCGGGGCTGCTATCGACTGCCAGGGGGCTCCCGGGTGTGTCTTACATGCTCTGTCTGCTATTAGGTACTACATCTATGGTGTTACACGTCTTGCAGTGAATGATTTAAAATGTGCCCATCAAAACCTACCAAAGTACAAAATAAAACATAGTAGATGTCTGCTAAAAACGAAGAGATATTAATAACTCATCATTCAAACAAACTATACTCGTATTCTTATAATACAATGTCTTTTTGAATAAATTCTCCACTACTCACAATATCACTACTCAAAAATTGATTGTACTCGTAAAAAACGAACAACTAAATTGAATGTTTCTTGCAGTAATACTTACTACTTAAACGCGTTAGTAGAAATATTCTTAACATCCGTAATTAAGGAGATGACTAGGTAATTCATACCCCTGAACGTTCCGGCTGGCAACTGTTACACAATCTGTTCCCGGATGGACCCGAATCGGCGTAATCGGTTGAAGCGCCTTGAGATAGGTCCGGGTCCGGGATGTTTACACACAGTTTTACTGAACTATTGGGACTCCACCCACCTCTGCTACAGCTATGTATGTGCACACTTCTTCTACAGTGACTACACACTGATTGTATAGGTTTCCTAGTGGACAAATACCGTCTCTTGTAAAAAGGTGCCATGAAAGGTGTGATGAGGTCAATTGAAAATTACACTTTGAGGGCTCAAAGCGTAATTTTGTTCATGGAGAGCGATTTTTACTTTTAGTAAAACTAACAGATACTGAAATGTTTCAAGGGAACCATTTTACACTAAACTTAAAAAAAACCCAATCTAAACGAAAAACCTTCAATATCTAAAATAAAGTACTTTGTGCCTTAAATAAACAAAATATCTGTCTCATTATTCCGCCTCATCTATTTGTGAGGTGAGCCCAACCGAGCATAATGAGAAGAACCTTATCATAATCAATTAGTCTACGGTCGATTATATTCTATTCGTACGTTATATAAAAACGTAAGTTTGACGAATGCCTGCGGTCGCTTCATTTACATTTGTACCATCATAATAACACTCGGCTATGAATCATTCATTAGTTCGAATAAAACAATAACTAATACTTGGCCGGTGATATCATTTCTAGTAGCATTTTTCTGCATGTCCTGGCCTATATTTAGTAACCAGGCAGAAGAAAAGTTAAGACGCTGGATGAAATGCATAAGCCAGTTTCTTCAACAAGGGCCGATGATAGCATTAGTGTCAAAAATCCTTAATTAAAATAACTTTTTTCAAAGTTCCTGCTTCCTGGCGATAGTTCAACAAACTATTTATAAACGTTTAAAGCATGTTTAATTCATGGAGTGCATGTTTATATATGTCCCTGACCTACGTCAGATAGCAGCGGTGTCACCCGGGCCCGCGCGCCGCCGGTCGATACCCTCGCGCGGCCTTATCAGGGTAGCAGGCCCTAAGGGTGCAGGGTCGCTTGATAAAACCCTAAACTAATCTCATTTGTATGCCTTGCAATACGATTAGTAATATTGACGTTTTATTAAAAGTAAATAGTTACAGGATAGCGGGCTATTCTAATTCCTCTGCGGCAATTTTGGGAAATGACGCTACTCAGATCAAATAATATATTTTGCCTTGATTAATAATGATCGCCTAATACCTTTATACACACAGATATAGCAAAAATGTTACGCAATCGAATAACGTTTTTCAACGTGATATTGTAGTATTGATAAGATTATATTTGTGTTCAAAGTCTAATCTGAACATTGTCGAATCATTGATGCAATCAACGATCCAATTCCGTAAAAACTAGGAAAGGAGCCCATAAAGTAAATATTTTTCAAAATTCGAGTGTCAACATGCCTGTATGCCAGTGACAGTTTCAAAACCAATTCCATCCTCGTGTATATTCCAAAAATGTTGTTTATGTGAATGGTGGAGAGTGGACACACTTCCACATGATGTGCGATTGTTTTCACTTAATATTTATTCAGTTTGGAAATTTTGAATTTGTAACGGAACGTTCTTTTTTGTTTGAAGGAAAATGATATTTTAATTTTGTTTTTGGTTTTCTATTGTTTTCTTTGGTTCTTATTTACACGTATTTATTGAGGTGTCAAGAGAGCTACAGTCAGTTGTGTTTGATTTTGTTTCAAATAGTGCAGTTTCATAAGAAGTTTGTTTGCTGTGACATGTACATATATAGTTATTGGTTCCGTAATACTAATGTTGATTTCATTGTTTACAGGTCTTGCAAGACATCAAGGTAAATATACAAAATAACTGTTGTCTGTCCTCATTTTCGTTTCGTTTGCACAATTTTCATTTCGTATCTATTACATATTATTTTGTTACATCTATTCGTCTTTGCACATGGAGCAATTTTTTTCTTTCTTCGTCGTGTAGTTTGTCAGTTCTTAATTGTCCCATTTCGTAACGTTTATATATGTTAAGAATTTGTTTATATTCATTTATGCTTGTAACTTTTATTCCTACGTAGTCATTACCTACTAACGGCATGCCTCATTTACTTCACTGAAATGTCTCTGCAGTGTGGAGTGGAGTGGATGATGCACTTCAATATCTTAAACATAAGACAAATAAAACTTGTATAAAATATAATAGTCTCTGTGTATGCATCGATATGCAATTTCGTTAATAGTTGGATATGCGAAGAAGTAATTAGAAGTAGCGTAGTGTGTCGGAAGTGAGTGAAGAAGACACATGACGTCCTGAAGGTTCGATACGTGGCGCGCGGGGAGGGGGCGGGGGGAGAGGGGGGAGCGCGGCGGTCGATGGGTCAACGACCTCGGACGGATTTCGATGCCACCCCCACCACCCACCATCTACTTATTTATTTATTAAAATTTCGTACTTTGTTCTATCGTTCCGTATTTAATGAAGTTGTTTCGCGAAATTTAATTTTCTTTAATATCTTTCGCGAAGATTGTATCTCGAGGTTTGATGGGTTCGGTATGCAGATTATGAAAACGATTACGAGGGAGAAAAGGCCGATAGAATCTCCGACAACAACAGGAGTCCTACCAGGCTCTTATTTCGATGGAGATGAACATGCATCATTCAGAATACTAGCGAACTACGTGCAGCAAGTGGACTATCAAACCAAACCTATAAGTAACTGTACAGTCCACGCAATCATATCCACATAATGATTATAGCGGCTCCCCCGGCACTATCGCAGCCATACTCCCGCGACATAGAGTCCACTTTCATAACTGCATGAAGTACCTATGACACACATTATTTTGTTCTTAGTTTTCTTACTCTAAGATTTTGTTCCTTTTCCCAACATTCCGTCTCGCTCATTCAACAATTGGTCCAGCAGTGTTCTATTTACAAACACAGTGCGCGGTGTTGCCGCTCCGCGCTGCGCGCGAGTCACGTCAGCGCGCCGCGCCGCCGCCGCCGTCCTGCCTCTCTTTCTAAACACTCCCAGCGAGCTCCGTAAATCAAGTTTTTGAAAAATAACACTAAAAATAAGCGAGTGACTCATGGAGACGTAGCTCAACTCTAATATCGAGCAACATGTCGTGCTGTCGACCTTGCTACTTGTATTTAACTAATTTACAACCGGTAGATTATACAAACAAACACCTGCCTGCTGGCCTAAATACTCTCCTACCAAATCTTATTACCTATGTGCCTAGCGAATAGTCAACGTATTGTTAGGCAAAATGAGGTTCGATTGGTAGTTGATTAGATTAGGATTAGATACGTCGCCATAACGTGGTGTGTTTGGACAGCGCGCGGGATGTTTTGAAAACATGGCCGCCGCCGCCGCCGCAGTGGTACCAGCCTGTTATTTAACAAACACGCGGACTGTAATGTCATCCGTAACACGGAGAAAGTACTCCACTACACTATTACCTACTGACGGACGACTTATTCTTGTACCTGCTGATATAGCGTTGAAGATGTCAAATTCGCATATTCTACACAAACAATTTGCCATTGAACTTACTGTTAAATCTACATAGGTAGTTAAACTTCCGTCTAATAATAGCACGATGTCGATATTATATTGATTGACTGAACCAAAATTCTTCTTCTTTCTCTTTTCTTACGTAAGTAAGAAGTAAGATTAGAGCCAACATTTACAGTGATGGAGATAATAAAATGAAACGACAGGATGTGATCAATTCCATACAACAGGCGAAGGTTAAGGATCAATCTAACTACAAAAGGCAACCTTCGACCATTTACAATGGATATATTTTCCCTGGTATAAGTATATGTAACCAGGAATAAACTTGTGTGTTGTGCACCTACTCGAACAAAAAGGAGAAAAAGTCAGCTATTTTGGAGTATTAAATACTGTATACTATTTCAATCAATGCCAAATTAGGCAATATCCACTTTAAATAATTACAACGTTAAATTCATTAATTTCATTGGTATTGTATTAATTAAAGTGACCATTTGATACTACGGAGTGATTGTTTACGCAATTAACAAAATTGATTGAAATTGTAATTTTTTCATAAAGGCAATGCAGAAAATAGAATCACTCAGATGGTAGGTACGATATATTGATGGGTACAAGGTAAAAAGAACGAGCGATTATTGCTTTTGTGTAGCGAGCAAAGCGAGAGTTACAAGTTCAGTGGCATTATACAGCAATACCAGTTGTATTATTGTTATATTAAATGGTGGTATATTCGTAATTTACCAATTGAGGACATTTGCTGTCCGCAGCAAACGCTCAAAAAAAATTAGACCAATTAGTCAATGTTGATATGTAACTTGTAAAATAGAAAGAAATGTTCTATTAATGTATTATTCTAGATGAGATGATACAATATAAATATTATGTAACAATTGTAAAGTTCGCATACCTACCTATACAAGAAGCCTTCCGCGGACAAACCCGCCGGCCGCTCGTGTGCGCGCGCGGGCCCCCGCGGGGGATGAGAATAGGCGGCCAACGTGGACTCACACGTGTACTACACATACAGACACACACTGTACAGTGCTGATACACTGAGATACATCGGTATGACCAATATGCACAAATTTGTACAAAAAATCTTACAGTTTTTTACGTGTGACGTCAATATATACATACCATATATGTATACTACCACGCACTAAAGTGCACTATGCTTTTAAAGTTAGACTTATATAATACATTCTGTATTGGTTGTTAGCAGTGACTTGTCTCTTGCTTAGAGTATCAATTTATAGTAGGTAAACTACGTAAATCTTAAATGGATTTGGGCGGGACATATGGCTAGACGAAACGACAATAGATGGAGCAAAACTGTTACTGAGTGGTGGCCAAGAACAGGCAGACGAGGAGTGGGTCGTCCAGCAGCGAGATGGGTCGACGACATTGTACGAGTCGCGGGTTCTTTATGGATGAGGTCTGCACAAGATCGACGCAGCTGCCACATTCAAAGAGAGGCCTATGCCCAGCAGTGGGATAGAGAAGGCTGTGGATGATGAACTACGTAATGATACTTGTATTTACTCTTCAGAAAATGCTAAAACGGCAATTCCTGCTCAAAGACGCCATGATGTAGATGGAAGTGTACCAGAACAAAGGTGTTAGTTGTTTTAATCTCTGGCAGTGTCTGGACATAAAGCTAGTGTCTGACTTCAGAACTAAGTCTATCTAAGCAAGCACAGGTGAAGTTCGCGACAAAGCACCGCCACTTGCCTGATAAATTACCAACTACTTAGATGGAGCACTAAATTCTAGGAAAGAACACAAATTTATAAAGTAATCTAACTTACGAGCAAAGAACAAGGGTACAACAATCACTATATTAAATCCGTAAATTAATTAAGACTGTCGTGAAAAAACCAGTACATAATATGTACATATTTTGTTCTGTTGTTTATAATGTGTTCAGTCATGAAAGCTTGTAAATACGTAAAGCCAAACTAAACGCGATAGGAATTGTAAAATGCCACAATTGTAATGAATGTCACACAATATGTAGGTGTAAAATATAAGCTGCAAATATAATGTACGTTGCTGCGTGGGACAATAGGAATAATCGGATATTCAGTCACTGATTATTTGGCTACTTATGCTTTAATTAATAATTATTTAAACATGACTTAAATAATTACTCGTTACTCAAATTACTTACCAAGCATTTTTTCTTAATCCGCATATGTATATTCTCAAATACCCGCAAGTGTACATATTTCTCAAATAAGCGAGTGTGGCTCAGCGGTTCCAGTGTCTGCTTTTCTTCCAGACGCACCCTGGTTCGAATCCGGCCCGACACCAATGACTTGTATTTTCAAGTTATGTGTGAATTTGCACTCGCTTAGCGGCGAAGGAAAACATCGTGAGGTAACCGATATGTTTGAGTACCACTATATCCGAGGACATGTGTTTTCCGTGGAAGGACCTGGGTGCCCACCACGATGTATCTGCCCAAGAGAACTCCCCTAACGAATTAATTCTGCGGAGGAGTCACGACCCTCAGTCATGAGGAAATACGATCCACAGAGATATTCTCAAATTTATTTGTTGTTTGTAAAGTTTGTAAAAAGAAATCCACATTTGTTTAAACTTAAGACTTATACCTAACTCAAATAGAACCAAGATAAACAGATATATATCATATTTTAATCAAAGCAATCAGACTTACCTCTTTGCTGTTATGATAAGGATTATTGTTTTGTATTCTCATATTTACTTACATGAATTTGAACATGAATTTAAATAATATAGAATATTAGATAAACAGAGTATTGTTAGAACCTACTGTGCCTAGACTGTGTATGACTAAGAAACTACCCACTATAATGGGAGAGAAACTGTTCAATAAACTCCCCGCACACATTCAGTCTATGAATAACGATCAGCAACTAGCAATTGATTCTAATCTTGCTTAGAAATTAAGTAATTAACTACTAGGTAAGGAGTGTGATGCCAAATTGTCATTTTAGCCCCTATACAGCTATAGTGACAGTACCAAGATTTATTTAAGTTGACATATTGTATGATTACATAACTATTATGTTTGACATGATTTTAATAACAAAAACTTTCATTATTTTATTAATAAAACTAGACATTGTAACTTCTAAAATTTTATAAAAACTAAATGTTATAAATTCAATTTGACGAGATATTGTAATATGTGTAGCATATTCTGTGATATTAGTACTTATACCTATACCTATGTATGTTACAACTTTACAGTATCCATAGAGATTCTTTATCTTTATTTAGCATAGATATTAAAATTAAATTACAACCGAGCATAACTTTTAAATTGGAAAACATTTTCCTCAAATCCTTGCCAAAATGCATAAAAACTTCGGTAAACTTTGTTCTAAAACCAACTTTTAATGCCAACTTTTTACTGCGCTAAAAAACTGAATTAAAATTTGTACAACCTCATTTTTCACAAGAAAGGTGTCTTTAAAAATGGAGCGGAATTTTTTCAACATTCGTTGAATAACTGAATGTAAAATATTTTATAATGAGCGACCTTTGCAGCCAGCCGCCCGCCAGGCCTTCAATATCAACACAAACATTCAGTTTCGAAGAAGAATCAATCCCGTAGTATTACGTGATACTAAAACGGAACAAGTTACAATTTCGGAAAACATATTATGAAACTTTATCGATGACATCTTTAATTGTGAGGTTTAAATATATAAATACCTACAAAATGTGCAAATAATTTTATTGAGCAATAAAACTGTTTATCCGAATCATAAAATCGGGTAATTTCGTTAAAGTTGCGGCCCCAAATGATTAACAAACTGAATTAACATGGACGAACTAAACTTTGTGGTATGGAGGTTAATTTTAGTTTAACGTGACGTTGAACGTTATCCATTTTTGTGAAAGTTATATTGTATTATCAAAAGCATTATAGATGCTTCGAGATGAAACAAAACATTCAATGGAACATTTAAATTAACATAATTTTCACAAACATGTATGTAGGTTGGTGCTGTCATGTAGTAACGTTCTCAATATGTGTAGGAAATAATATAAACATTTAGCAAGTAAAAATAAAATGCGCTGATATAGTAAATAGATTGAATTACTGATACATATCAGATAGCGTGCACGCAGTATTGAATAGACAACACTCAATGAGGTTTATATAGAATATCATTGATAACATAACACTATCTAATGGTGTCGCGGACACACCCCTGACGAATACACGCCGCAGCTCAAGGCTTGATTATTTCGTTGATTAAAATACAATTAAATAATAGTGAACTACGCTTAACATCAGTGTCGTCAACAACAAAAACACAAAACAATTAATTCATTTAAAAACCAAATTACTTGACTAAAATACTTCACAATCATACCTATAGAAGGACTTATGTACTATAAAACTAACATTGATTCCAATATGGCAGCCAATCAAAACCATTTAAACTTTAGTACCCAATATAAAATTTTAAAAAAGAACGAACTGTTATGTACATAAAAACATTTGAATAAAATAAAACAAACAATAGTGGCAATAAAACGAATTTACAGCGTTATAAATGATTACAAGTGAAACATTCATTGTTTAATTTAAATCTAAAATTTTCGTCGTAATTAATTCATACAGAGCCACAGTGGTTTATGGAGGCAGTAAAACCAGTCGACCAGAGTTTGGGTGGCAACCGACATTTAGGACCAATGTTTTGGAGTCTTATAAAAATTGTTGGAAAATGAACAATGGTAATGTGTGGTAGTTTTTACTTACTTAAAATGAGTAAAATCCTTTTATACTTAAAATATTCGATACTTTAACTATTGGTAGAAGTGTACTAAGAACATGAATTAGAAGATTGCCTGCTTACTGCCTGGCTATATGCACTCTGAAACATTTCAAAATCGATCTAACACTTTCCATACATATCTTGTAAAATGTATTTGATTGTAACAGGTAAACAAACAAAATAG
This sequence comes from Macaria liturata, assembly GCA_964023185.1. Classification (NCBI taxonomy): domain Eukaryota; kingdom Metazoa; phylum Arthropoda; class Insecta; order Lepidoptera; family Geometridae; genus Macaria; species Macaria liturata. Next base: position 15,890 of record CAXIEF010000334.1, read on the forward strand.
TTAATATTTAGTGCAAGTTCTCCTGCTGGTACATACTGCTGGCGGTCCTGACGCGGTGCCAAAGATCAAAGATACGCCGACCTTGGCCCAAACACGCGGGATAATAACGAGTAAATCAACACCATTTTATATATATGTATGTGTATCCATACATCGCTGGAACTGATCTAATTCCGTTTACTGGGAATAAATAAACATCGATTGTGAGGAAATTAATATACTGCGCCGCGCTGTCGTAGCGGCCATGGCTACGGCGGAAAACTAAGCTACGAACTTAGTTTCCATAGTCAGTAGTATTGCTAAAAATGCTAAAAACAAAAGTTGTTTATAGAACTGATGTTTGTTTTATAAATCAATGCTCCGACGCACAAATACATAGAAACCAACTTAAATTTGACATAGGTATAGGCCCTACATATTTACTTGCAAAAACAACAATAAACTAAATAATAACATTTATTTATTGGCAACGACCAAATAAAATTAATTAAATATATTTATAAGACACTAACCAATGTACCCCACACACATGTAAGTACACTAAACTCTCGAAGACAATTAAATAAAGTAAAGCCAGTTTCAGAAAGTGGTACTGTTCAGGCCGACTCGCACAAAAGGCCTTTGTTTCCGCGTGATGTATAGCGCGCTTTGTCGCCGCCATATTTTGAGTTATTACACCCGAGTGTACGCACCTTGCTTCTAACTTGGAGCTAATTGAAAACACAGATAATGAGGAGCTAGAATAATGTTTCCGGTGAAATCTAACAATGAGACGTTATAAAAGAAAGATCCTTATAATAAACCCTCGGTAACTAGACAGTATTACAGTTAGTATAGGATAGGGCTAGGCTTCTAGACAAGTAGATTCTACAGTAAGATGAGTCGTGTGTCGTGATTAGATGAGTCGAATGTTACCGTTCTACTCGTATGACACGTTAATATTAACTATTGGTGGCTTGCACTCAGTTGGCAGGTACTTCAAGCTATTCCATAAATTATGTAAAAAGTTTCTAAATTAACTATACTTAAGGCCACGATATTTCACCCGAAAACGCATTGCGCTTGGTAAAATGCCTACAGTTGCTTTTTCGCATGCAACTCCACGCCGTATTAACATGAAAGCAAGGGCGAGCATCGCGCGCATGGCTACGGCCGACGAGTCTTGTCCACACGCAAACAATTTTGCACAATTTGAGCAGTTTTGCAGACGTTTTTGACGAAAAAAATTCAGCAAATCAGAATATTCTATTTATGGCTTTTTACTTCTCTAAATAATAACATTATCTTTTAGATATAATTAAATTGGTTTAAATTTCTGTACTACTTTTGGAAAAATAGGTGAAAAATGTTTCAAAACAACTATTTTTCAAAAAATAAAACTATCGAGCAAAGTATACGTAATCGTGTTTTGGCGTTTTTTGTTGTCGTAACACTGAATCAAAATTAAATAAACTGAAAAAAATTTAGCTCTATCTTATATACTTCTATTTGATTTGATTTTTATGAAATGTCGATTTTACATAGCACCCCGCGTTAAGTAGTTGCAGTTATCCAAGTTTACTTAAAACGCGATTAGTTCTCATCTTTCTATAAAAACTAGCAGGTGAGCTGTCATTATATTGCAGCTGCTTTATTATATCCTATTTCTTTTCGCGGCGTTTAATGAAGCAGAAGAAAAAATATTCGCATGATGTTCTCAATAGGATTAAGTTGCTCTTTTTCAAGTACCTTAATATTTTTACACAGTTATGCAACGCAACTATTATAAAGTTATGCAACGCAACTATTATAAAGTTATGCAACGCAACTATAAAGTTATGCAACGCAACTATTATACGGTTATGCAACGCAACTATAAAGTAATGCAACGCAACTATTATAAAGTTATGCAACGCAACTATTATTCATTTTTATAAGCTTATTTAGAAAGGTCACTTTATAAAGTTTAAGTTATTCTGAATGTTATTTGATTCTCTCCGATTCATTGGTTTGCCTTCTAAGAACTCACAAACTTTACATTTTACATGATTAATGAATAGAGATAGATGCAATAATAGTAGATTATGCATTAAGGGGATAAAGCAGTGTATTATGTCTCGGGCGATATTTTGAACCCCAAGGATGAGGGAACCTAGGGTTAACTCACGAGCGAAGCGAGGGAGTTACAGAGTTAACTCTCGAGCGAAGCGAGAGAGTTAAAGCTAGAATCCCGAGGCCGAGGGGTTCAAAAACGCCCGAGACAAATACACTGCTTTATCCCCAAAATGCATACTCTACTTTATATAAACACTGCGAGGCAATAAAACATAATACAATTTAAATAAAAAGTACTTAAAAAAAATTAAATACGCTATTTTGTTACAAAATAACACAAAGATTTGCAGTTTAGCGCCTTTTCGTTCTATTTGTTTTTTTTTGTAGTGGCAAATTCTTCTTCATGCAGGTTTCTATGAAAAGTTTTCATTCTAATATTGAATAAATTCTTCTTGGTGTAGGGTTCTATGAAAAGTTTATATTATAATTTTGACATTTGGTTATGGATTGCAAGGAGCTCGTATATTCAATGTTGATTGTATTCCAAATTCAAATGTCATTATTCCCTAGGGGATTATGAAATTCAGTACATTTATAATGACCCGGCTAGACCATAGGACACAAATGACTTGCTTTAAGTTGAGTTTGCATGACACATAATATGCCATTGACGAGCAGGTGTTATATAAATAAATAAACATAATGATATGATTCGTGTAGCTGTCACAATATTTAGCAATATTAATGAGTTGTTCACTTTATTGATATATATATACATATATATTTACATATTTATTACATTTGTATTCTTGCGTAATTTCTGCTTGAATAATAGCGTATCAGCGCAGAGAGTTGTTTTGTGAAGTAAAGAAAAGAAGCAAAAAATATCGTACTACGATTACAAAGGTTGCGTACTAATTTAAATTATCGTTGATTTCTGCAATGGCTTTACTTAACATTCTATGGAACGTATTCGAACGGATCTGCTTCACGCGCCCGTGCGTTTTTAAGTTATAATTGTATTGAATTATGGAGTATGTATTTAACTCACACTTGATATTTTCGCGTGTCAGGGTCGGCTTTACTTTATTTGGAGTTTGTTATCTCGTCTTTTATTAAGACTTTATGAACATATGTTTTGGTTAGTACCTACGTCAAAACTAAAACATAATATGTTCTGAAGGATTAAACAAGAAATTCTTCTTTTTTCCCATTCTCTCTTCCCTTCTCTCTCTCTATTCACAAGCATAGGGTATACGTTTTTGGTACATGGATAACTATTTATTAGTAAATAACAGCGAGCATCTTTGTTAGCGGTAACTGCTATTTATCTTCCAAAACCAATAACCATAAATAACCTGTTATTTCGCGTAATCACTGAGTACGTTCCTGCTTCTAGCAGGTTGCTGCTATATTCGTTGTCCAATTTTATGTTATCTAGTACCTATCTTAGCCTTAGTATCTATCTAGCCCAAATCAATCACAAATCATTTCTTAAGTAAGTAAGAGAATGATCAAGAAAATGTGCAACCACATTGCAACCACTGAACATCACGGAGTGCCAAAACACGAGCATCTCACTTA
>CAXIEF010000335.1:0-15439 GCA_964023185.1 Macaria liturata
CGTACCACGGTCTATTTATGACTTATAGAATTTAAAAAAAAATACAAAACACTCTGTAAAAAAACACTGCATAACACATGCATAGAACCAAATTTGCCTGTTTCATTCTCTCTGTAGTCCATCGACCAATCTCAGCGTGCAACTCGTCAAGCACTCATCTGTGATTGGTTGGACCAATCCAGTACAGATGTGCTTCCATATCTACGTTAAACCCGCAGATGTACCAAATTGATAGTTTACTTGTCGAGTCCCTTTTGATAGTAGTTTTACACACAACTGATTGTAGTTGCGATGTCAAATACATACCTACATGATAATACTTAGGTATATGTAATTTCGTATATAGTATAGTATGATTTTCACGTGATGGAGCGATATTTTTGTTTTGCTATTTGTGTTAGATCTTGATAAAGCTATTATAAGATATGCAAAGTTACATCTGTAACGATGTGTAGTCTTTGCTTGATTTTTAACTTGTTCTTAGAACATTGCTGTTTTATCAGTTTATTCACATCACGTTATAAATTGTATCTCTGAGAATGCTGATGTTATATCAAAAGCTAATATCTCAAAAAGCTAAGCCATGCATTCTCATGCCCTTACTTATAAAACGTCTCATTTTGTGCCAAAGGTTAAAACGCAGTGTAAAACCCGATGAGTTGTAGTTACAACGCGATTATATCCACGTGGCTATCTGATAACGATGGTTTAAACATACACACATACATATACATACTTACATATATGTAAATTTGTACATACAAACATCTAATTATAGACCACAGCGGGTTTGCCGAGAAATGTGCACTTTAAACCAATGTCAAAGCACTAATAAGAGCAATAAAAAGATTGCAACGTAAATTAATAATTATGAAGTTATGGATATAATAATAAAAGTGTGATAATACATATGATGTGTCTTATTGCATTCAATGTAAAAGTATGAATGCGCTGCTTTTCATGAAGCACTGCGCGAGTTTCATAATAGTAACGAGTGTTTTAATACCCGTGTTATATGCAGTTGCATACACTACTTTATCTTCACTAATGTTGAAACATTTTAACTTTTAATTTATTATATTAAATTCACGCGTACGTGTATTGTCACAGTGATTTTGCCGCCATTAAAATCTAACCAATGAGAGCAATGATCAATAAAACGCGACCAACCTGATTAGCCCTGCGATCAGGTTGGTCGTGTTTTATTGATGTTATAATGAGATATTACGATATCGATGTGGATATTAAGTATACCATCATGTGAAATTGCTTAAATTGAGTGGTTTGTTGTCTGCGCTATAACAGTAGTAATTATAAGTCAAGTATTGGAAACATAAGTAGAATGTTACAACATTAGTGTAGATAAACATATTTATGAAATTAATGCAATACAATCAAATGTACTGTACATATTAACAAGAGTATTGTTAAGGATATTGTCTTTTTTCTGTAGTTGATCATCATCAGCATATGGTTCAGCCTCTTCCAACAGCTTTACAAATGCCTTGCACTGAATTCGCTATCTAAATCTTCTTTGAAACATTGCCATGTCAGTCGTTTCATTTACAATCTAAATGAGTACAATGTAACACAAAAGGCGACGTGTCGTAAACTTTATCGAAATAAGTCGTAACCTGAGGCGATATCACTGTAATCTCAGCCATTACCTGACAATTATTGGATTAAATATATTTAGTACTAAACATAAATTAATATATAACATATATTGATAAATTGTGCTGTCTGTATTGTGTTGATAAGTTTGTTTTTCTTTGGCATTCTTTAAAGATTATGCATGACCATAACTAATATTTTTATTATATGTTTAGACTGGTTGGTAACTTCTTGCAAAACTTTTTTTGAACACCACAATAATAACTACTACAAACTTACACTACAGACATATGTAGATACATACATACTATATACGTTTGCTTAACAGCCTTTGGAAATTCATGAAAAAAACGATAAATACACACAAAAGCTCGCACGTGTTGAAGATCTTTTTGTACGGAATCATTCAGCTTTTGTTAGTTATTTTTTTTTACAAATTTCCGAACATAGATTATTGATATTCTAAATGTCGTCCTGCAAAAGATTTTCGTTAGTGATCAGTCTGAATTTTCGCCGCCAAAGTCTTGATAATTTCGCTAAATGATTAAGTCACGTCCATTATAAACTGAGTCAGATAATACGGATTATAAACCGTTCTAGTTCGTTACGCCAGTTCCATAATGCTTTACTTCCTCGTTGTGAATGTGGGCCTCATTCCGTGTGCTATATTTGTTCCTGAAATATAGATCAGAATACTATTTGATCGTGTATGTGGAACATAACTGTTGTATAAACGTGTGTTAGGCGAATTGTGTCAGTTTACCGTTTTACTTGAATTTGGGACTGGAAACTAGGGTTTTGCTTTAAGAACAACATACCTACATAGAGAAAACTAAATAAGACTACGGTTGTCTTATAAACCTTAGCTTCATCTTAGATCATAATTATTGCTTACCATCAGCCTAATCGAAGTCAAATGCAAACTGTTTTAGTTAAAAAAACTTTTATGGCGAATTGTTTTACCTTTCTCTGATGTGCTAAGCTAATCAACAGTGATTTTCACTATCTTTATATAATCTGCTTGTAATTTTATAAATATACCAAAATACATATTAAAATAGCAATATCATCGTTTACGATAAATCTGATACTTCACTGTTGATAACGTCGATATACAATGACGTTTTTATCTGCAATGGAATTCTCCACTGCAGTCCTATTTTAGAAAATATTGACCAGCCTTATAATAATCTAGAGGGGTATGCAAAAATTTCGTTCACGCTTGTCTATTCCTTAGCTATAAGAAACTAGTATAATAACCTAGCTAGGAATTCTATAATACTGATCGTAATAAATAACTAACTAAAATCCTTGTAAATACATATGTAATGTAACTCCTGGCTTATATAACTGACCCCTTTGTTAGAATATTTGAATACAACTTTCAACAGTTTCAACCAAGCAAGCAAACAGTACCCAGTATGATTGTATCAGAGTTTCATGTCTACCGAGTAGTAATCAGCCATATTTCAACTTTTCACCTTTCTTTTTACTTCTACCGACGTGACGCGACCGTGGGAAAACAAAACTGTTTCGCTGTTTCTTTTAAAGTAAACATAGTATAAGCTATTCAACATTTTACTATCTTCCATCTAATGTTAGACAATAGTTGTTTCTTAAAATATTTTTCTAGTTAAATATGCACGCCAGATGTGTTTTTTTGTTGCTCTGACGTATAATGACGGCATAGAATCAATTCTCGGAAATTATAATCGTCTGTTGTGACCTCTCATACACTTGTATGGTAACACTTCATAATGAGAAGGTAAACATTGCAAAATTGTACTAAAATGAGCAAGTTGATAGCAAAATGGTTAGTAACAAGCTTGCTCATTCTAATTTAAAAAAAAACACCGAATATACATGTGTATATAAATCTTAAGCTAATACTGCGCGGATAACGCTAATCCCTAATTCGATTATATTGCCTTTTAAACATAAATAAAAGACAGTTAATCACACGACTGCCGAATGCCAGAAGCCACAATTGCTTTTCCAATAAAAAGTTTCTAATGGTATCAATTCTAGGGATTACATTGTGGGCGGCGGGGTATAGAGGCTGCACGCCGCTAGCCCGTGCTGATAACACCTGATAACACATAATTAGACGCCTACAAGCAACCTGTATCGAACCTCACAACTTTGCAATACTTTGCATCTACTCCTCTAGCTAGTCTACGCTTCAGTCGATTCCCGCCTCTCGCAGCGAACGGTCGCGACCACAACGCGGAAAACAAACACCAATAAACAATATTGTCCGCGTATCGGTGTTACGTGATAGAACTTTCATTTTATATTTGTGGCTTAGTGAGTAAGTGGGTGCGTCGCTCCAGCGATGCCTACTGACGCCTTGGAGAGGTTCCTCGCTAAACTGTTGAAGATTGTAAGTACTTATAATTGTATTTGATCTTCTCACAACAAATTCACATGATCACATACTAATAAATACTAAGATCTTAGTATTTATTAGCGGACATATTATTATTGGCTAGTAATGGTTTTAAATTATTGTTTTATAGCAGCTTTTGATGGTTATTTAAACTTGTTTTCGTATCATTTTTCAGTAGTGTTTACTATTAGTTCCAAATAAATAAATCTAAATCTAATTCAATATGATTGCATTATATTCGTAGCTTAGCTGAGTAACAAACAAAACACTACTTAACTATATATGTTAAGACAAGTATTCTTTAACGGACATACAATGATTGGGGATATAATTATAAGTAGGATTAATAAAGCATTCCCAGACTCCCATATTCCCTATCTGTGTATAGTTAAGATTGTCAATTTATTAAATGCATGTATAAGACAAACAAAAGTAAGAAAGGTGAAGGATGAAAGGAAAAATAGTATGAAGCGCGAAAGTGCGAGAAGCATAAAAGTGAGAAGTAGAATGAATGAGAAAGAAAATAAGGCCCCCGATATTGTCCGGGATCAGACATAAAATAAAAAAAATAAATAAAAAAAAAAGATGGCGCTGTGTGCAATGTCCCGGAATATTTATTTATTATAATTTGTTTAATTATTTTATTAGTGAGTGTGCATTAATCTGTAACATTTCGTTGTACTTTATGTCCATTTATTGTTAAAATATCGTACCTCTCTCCCTTCGCGTTACTTTACACCCTTGTTCGTGCTAAGGCTCAACGAAATGTTACAGCAATACGCTCGCTGATTTGTACAATTACAGTTTGTAACAAAACTGCGAGAGTGCTCGACGTCTGGTTCGTGAAAGCGATACACTAGAACATATCATGGAGCGGCTTTTTGTTCAGTTACAAGTAAATTCTAGTAACTACTAATTCTAGTCTGTACTCACCTCACGCGAACATCTCACAAAGATATACACAGATCATAAAGATACTCCAACAGAGTAAACATCGGAGGAATGCAATCCAATAAAGATAAATGTACTCGTTGGTACAAAGTTTAATCATTGTATGTCCGTTAAAGAATACTTGTCTTAACATATATAGTTAAGTAGTGTTTTGTTTGTTACTCAGCTAAGCTACGAATATAATGCAACCATATTGAATAAGATTTAGATTTATTTCAGGAACTAATAGTAATCCGCTTTTGGTACGACTTCTTAATCTTTACTTGGCTTAATCAATCTTCTTGGTTACGCCAACTAACTCTGTATCACATGAAACCATATTTGCTATTCCACTTATCGTCAGATATCTCCCGATGAAGGCAGATATGCACTCAATGGGGAAAACATACGCATCAACTTGCGTAGGACGATCTCGAGTGTTTATTTCTACTGCTCGGTGTAATCTTGCATATCGATTTTCTATCTATTATAAGTACTTACTTTATATAATTTTTCATATAAATATCTAGTTGTGTGTAGATAGTTTTTATTTACAATAATAAAATATAAAAACAAGGGAAGAAAAACTAAACATACTACTTCTAACTACTACAAAAAGGGGCACTTAGAAAATCTTTAGAAAAGCCTAAAGATAATCTAAGTGCTCCAGCCCACTACCAGAGGGCAGCGTGCCCAGCATGCTGGCCGATATACAGCGTAGTATGTAGATTGATATAGATTATGTTTCTTCGTGGATCTTTATACTTTGCTTATCATCGTAGAATAATCATAAGCTTTATCTATTTAGCTTTTTTTATTGTGCTGTATCGAGTATACCAATATCTAACACTTCTTATGAGTAATGTCTGAACAATTCAGTTATATGTATGTGTGTTTAAATTTTAAAATCGACATTATCTTTTCATTTGTACTTACATATTTATGATCAATATTGATATGGAATCGTAAATTCTATAAGATTGTCTGATTTTGTGAATACACTTTATTTTAAGTATATTTATTTTTAATTGTTGTGTCAATAATTAATCTTACAGCATCGAAGCTGCTGTGTATTATGTCAACTTTATCACCACATGCAATATAACTGTATATTAACGTCAATGTTACAATACTGATTGATAGGCAAATGACCGCTCATTCAAGCGAGAGGTCAGTGCATTATCTGCATGACTCACACCACTTCATTCGTCAAAATTATGATTAATGCGTTAATTTTGTATCACTGACCTATATTCCACTATCCTTGTCAATATTGGCCTCGGTTCCGATTTGGGACAATGTATTTATATCTAAAACCCTCAGCAACGTACGAGTATTAAAAGCGCCACAAATAATTCATATTTTAATCCCTATTTTCATCATCCTTATACATATGATTCAACACATGTTTTTGATACATGTATTTTTATCCCGATTCCGGCATCCAGACAATCTTTTAAAGAAACATTGTTTCACAAACTCGCGGTGGAATATTTTGCCGATGTCCGTCACTCAGCCCTGAAATATTTTTTCAACGCTCTTATAAATCTTTTGCGTAAGTGTGAAGGTATGCAATTTTGCAGAAATAGATCAAATACTCACGTTTTCGAGAGACGTAGGCGCGTTGTTTTGATGTCTAGAGAGATTCTAACATGTTTTATTACAATGTTTTTTGATATATCATAGCGTGATGCTTTGAACTGGCTTTTCGATGGTATTTTTATTGTTGTAATGGAAAGTTTGGTTCTTTCATCTTCGTACACAACATATGACTAATAACCAGAGTTTCGTCTTCCCATAACATGAGTTTGAATGTTGCATGGTGGTTTTACCATCAAATTTCAAAGTCATTCTCGCTTCAATTGTAAGGTAACCTAAATGAACCATGCATTGTCCCCGCGTTAGCATGACAATAGTGTAAGAGCTGACGATCAACACACGCGATAAAACTATCCTGTTATGGCAGCTCATGTTAGGTGTCGACTCACTTCGCTCGATGTGTTTTCCACCGCGAAGCCTTAGGCGATAGCGATTTGTGTTCAGCGTATGATACCAAGATTTTTATGTATTTTCTATAAACCCAACCTAGGTACTTACACCGAACAAAAATAAATAACAATACATATCAGAACTTGCACGGAAAACGAATGACTGCCATGATAAATAGATTTCGGTGTAACTCAAGGAAGTAACCTTGGACTTTCTTTTCTCCTCATATCTGTTAAAGACCGGTTCCGGCTATCAATTCCGGCTTTTTTATCATTTGAAAGAATTCCATCGTATTGTTGAAAGGACAATCGTTTCGCACTTGCACCGCGCTCGCCGGAAACTGTTTGTTTGGTGTGCATTATTGTTATTATAATTCGGTATTGTGTGCGAGCGTCGCTCCATTCGTCGAGAACTGACTGAGGGTACAAGTACTCCCAGTTCTGCCACAGGCCTCGTACAGGACAAACCTGTATACAATTTATATTTTTCAGTACTTTTTACCGCGTGTGCTGATGTTTATAATAAATATTGTAGCGTTAAATGAAGTGTTGATTACGTAACAACATCTCTAAATATGGCGGCACAAATAAATAGTGAAATAAGGCAGTTATCTATAATGGTCAATTGCTGTTAGCTTTAGTAAAAACAATTTCGATTCTTCGTGAGATAATGTTGGCATTGTGTTTGCGGTGTTAAATTAAAATGGTGGTGTGGTATATCGGAGAAACTGTTGATGAACAGGTATTACATAATTTTAAAAACTTTTTATTAAAGTTTGTTAAAGGTAGTCTTAATTAATTTTTAAATATATTCTTCCCCGGAGACTGGTAGTATCGTAAGAGGAGAAGGCTTATATTCCGCAGTACATAGATACTTGAGATGATGATGATAACAGAGATGCAGCTTCTGAAATAATTGAAATGATCAATCAAAATAAATAGATGATTATATGAAATAGCACAAAGTCAAAGTTCATGGAAATATGATTCATGAAATAGCACACATCCCGTGACCTACATGAGAAATGCCACATTATGAAAAATAGGTATAAAGTACTATGAGGAAAATATTTATGACTCCATTATATATTGCTATAACATTGAAAACATACAAAACTACGGAAAAACGGACTTACTTTCCTTGTGTTTTCCAAAATATACTACGTGATATTAATGAAATTCCTCGTTATGACATACTTTTAACCATTTTCTGTTCTGAGCTGGCCTTAAAAAAGTTACTAAATTTTTAACAAATCTACGAATATTTTATGTTGTTAATTTCCGCAAACCTTAATACATACAAAAGCGTACGTATACTTCACTTTATAATAAGCTGAGGATCCGTTAATTACGAGTGTCCGTTTGTATATAATGTAACGGACTTACCATTAATAACGAATGTTAATAAACAATCTGAATCTGTCCTTACGTCACTATTTAGATTTCTACGACCTATATTAAGGTTTGTATTTCTGTAGAAAGAGTCTGGGATGAGTAAGTATGATATCATTCGAGTAGTACGCGTGGTAATGAATGGAATGACGTCACAGTCGGAGAATGACTTCAATCAATATTCACAGAAAGGCACATCTTCTCTCCGAACACATTTTTGAAACTGAGGGACTTTTTAGTTCCATTTCTATATAGTGATACGTATCAGTCTTCAAATTCAAAGGAATAAAAATCTTGCTGCACTTGACTACGATTCCATGATTAGTAAGTCATGTTGCAGTTAACACTTGCCTAGAATATTCATTTTAAATCATGATTTGAGAACACATAAATAGTAGTTCATATCTTCCAGCAGACTCCTTATTTTGTCCGATTTTCTTTAACCCGAATCTGCAGAACTTGCTCCTATTTTTTATCACTCTACATTTTCACATGTCACGATAGCTTATTATGTCATACAAACGCCAGTTTAGGAATCAAAACAGAGTCCAATTTCCCAGCAATGATGCACCGAGTTACTTCGTGTACATCGCACCATCACATGACGCCGGCCTTCCCAAACAAACACGTCTGCTACCGAAAAATAACATATCCACTTCACTTCCGACATAAGCTAATATGTAGAAAGAACACATATCTTATGTGTACTTCTACAAATGTACATAATATATGAGTACATAGGCGTGTATTGCATTGGTAGGATTCGGCAAATTTGAGTGTATTACGAAATAAATACTGATATTATAATTTTTCTGCGAATTTTCGTACGTAAATATTTGCGGGTGCTACAAAATTAAGACTTAATTTCGATGTGTTGGTTAGAATTGTTCTTAATTTCTGTGGTTTTGTCTTGTTGTCCTAGAAACACTCGATTTGGTCTACAGACTATACAAAAACTCTTACGTCTTTTTAAACTTACTTAGTCCCGTATGAGTAACCCATTTCATATTAAAATGGTATGGTGACATAATATTGTAGTTGTAATCCATAGAAAAAATTACACGAGCCACCTTTAATAAATCGTAGTCTAAAAAGCATAATATTAAATGTTATATTATTTTTATGCCTAACCTAACCCAATATATTAACTAAACGGTTTTCACTCACGTGTAAATCGCGTAACGTACGTGTCTGCGTGCTGCCGCGGTCCCAGAACATACGTTCTGAAGATGGATGTCATAACATCCGAAACGCGTAAACAACTTACGCGATTTACACGTGAGTGAAAACCGTTTAGTTAATATATTGATAAAATGTCTCACGAAAGTTTTAATATTAAAACTAACCTAACCCGAAAAAGAAATGATTTCCACTCGCTTAACGGTGAAGGAAAACATCGTGATGAAACCGACATGATGAGGATCACAATGTCCGAGGAGATGTGTCTGCCCAAGAGAACTTAACGAATAAATTCTGCGGGGGAGTCACGACCCTCAGTTAGAAATACGACTCAAGAGAGTGATCTGTCTCTCTCAGACATTTTCGGCGACTAGGTAAAATACATGTGTTTGCGTACATGTTGATATAATGCGCCCTCTACATTAGTCATAAGTCGTAGTAGTAAATAACTGTCAGTATAATGTTATCCTCTGTCGAGACCTGCGGTTGTTGTGTTTAGTGTTATTGTATATTGTGCCGTTGTGGTTTGTGTGTGTGTAACATAACACAGGAGATCGTGCTACTTGATTGTTTAAGACTGGACATGTATTGAAAGTGTAATTTGTGGGCTCAGGTAAATTATTAATGTATTACTAAATTAATAGCCTAATAAAAAATAATGTGTCTGTCGTCTTATCGTATGAGAGTGGCCAACTCCGATGTCCAGAGTTCAAGCAGCCCTTATGCCTCATGGCTTCATGTGGTTATGAACTTCTTCTAAACTTTGCTATTGATTACGAAGCGATTTTTGCTTAAATTGTGTATATATAAGAACATGCTAATCAACAGCTAGTTAGTGAATAACACGTGGTTCACCAATGTTGTTGTTATGGAAGTTCAACGGTTCCCTCACGCAATTTTCCTTCAGCATAACATATACAACATATTCACAATTTCATATGCATATATGTATTTATACACCTAACTAATATGTAACTATGATATACAAAAACTCATAAAGATTATTACGCTTCTTCATACATAAAGCAAATAGTTTTGCTATAAGCATTTCAGCTTCTTGTAGAACTACAAAATGAAACCTTTTAGCTCACACTCTTTCGTAATTACAGATTTTATCATACCGATAATTAATAAGTTGCTTCCCTAATATGTATGTATTATTGGTAGTTATCATATTATTATTGTAATATATACAGAACCATGAAATATAAATAAAATAACGGCATGAATGAACATGTAGGTATTTTGGGACTAAAATAACCTTATCCTTATTGGTTGGGGATTTCTATTATTTTCAATAACATACAAAGTCCATTAGATTGTTCTTTTTAACGTAAAAGTGCGTAGTTGGACACACATACTTTAATTTATTATTCTTCCCACATAGATTAGTCTATTAGTAAAGCAAACAAATACCTAGTTTGTATCATCTTAGGTATCATTCTCTAAAAATTTTCCTTAATCTATATAGTACTTACATTCGTTTCTCCTTGTCCGCAGAGCGAGCAGTCGTCCCCGTTCCGGCGCTGGACGACGGGCAGCGGCGCCGGCAGCTCCTACAGGCACCACGACCACCGCAACATGTACAATAAGGTACGAACGTTACCAATTATCAGTACTATTACTTTAGTACTACTAAATTGGAGCCTACTCTTTACTAAACAATTCGTAAATATCCTATTGTAGGAATCCTAGTGCACAATTTGTATAGTAGAATGTATGTTTTTGCCAAATATTAATATTGTTATCAGTCGACGTCCAATTCGTGACATAAGCATTCTCCCATTTTGGTCTCAGCTAGCTTATACAAACAATACTGTAATTCACCTACAATACCAAAACAGTGATTTAAGCCGCCTTTTCTTACGATATCAAAAACATTGCTTTTGGCCGTACAGAGAGGAAAACTCAGAGTTATGCAATCCTAATTAGTTGACTTCATTTGTTGCAGCAGATAAGCGAGGGCTCGTCCCCCGCGGCGGGCGGCGCGAGCAGCTCGAGCGTGGCGCGCTGGTCGCTGGGGCTGGAGCAGCTGCTGGCGGACCCGGCCGGCGCCGCCGCCTTCACGCACTTCCTCGCCAAGGAGTTCGCCTCCGAGAACCTACGGTACGCACATACACTGAACATTGCACTAAGGATCCACATGTGTGGTGGTTGTCTAGCTCTGAACGCAAGCAATTGAAAATAAACAAAAATTAATGTAGTACTAATTTATATGAACGTACACTGTGTACCTAACTATGTATATTTGACGAAGGCAAGTGTTCGTAAGATCCAATGGAATGATAAATAAATACAATACTATACTGATAAGTGCTGGATCTTACGCTGCGAACGGATACTTGGACCAAGCGCTACAGGAGGAGATAGTAGTGCCAGTGGTGTTGGTGGCGACGCCAATTTGTGCAGGCAGTGCAGTGAATGTGATTGTAGGATGCCAGATCCTATGTCGGTGGCCCCCGGCCTCTAGACAGCGCTTTGAATGATACCTATTACCTGATACTGGAAGACGCAATCAAAGTATAAAGGCTAGTTACTGTACATTTTGCTAATTTTTATATAGGTATATTATATTTTGATATATTTCTTAATCTCCTTTTCTATACAAAATCGAAGTAGACTTCCTAACAGTTCCATATACATACACCCTCAGATTCTGGCGAGCCTGCGAGGTGTACGCGGCCGTGGAGGAGGGCGGGCGGCGCGCTGCGCTCGCGCACGAGATCTGGGCGCGCCACCTCGACGAGAAGGCGCCCGAGCCCGTCAACGTGGACGCGGCGGCGAGGCGGGCCGCGGCACTCGCGCTCTACCAGGAACCACCGCCGCAAGACCTGTTCTCACAGGTAAGTCTATATAAATAAAAAAGAAAAAAAACTTTCAGAAGACTTGATAACCTCCTTTTTTTGAAGTCGGTTTATAAATTCATAGATATATATATAGTTTATAAATTCCGTGTCATTGCACACAGCGCCATCTAGTCCCACACTAAGCAAACGCTATATACAACTTACTTTTTGTCTCCAATAGAGTGCTCTCCAGTGCAATTTAGAAACTCTCAATGCCTAATGCTACTCGTGATTGATGTTTTCGGGAATGGGTGTTTTGTGCAGCGGAGCCACTCAGACCGTAGGACCATACATCCCTACTCCAATCAGCTCAGATCTCAGAAATAATGTAGATCTTTGGGTTTTTGCCGAGAAAATAGGTTGTAGCAGCTATAAAGTTTGGTTATCTATATCAAGATTAATCGCCTAATGTTTAATCCCTGTCAGAAGCCTTTAAAAAGGTTTGAAAACTCTCAAAAATAGGCCATGGCCATTCTCATACCAAAAAGAAAACGAATGTAACCCATTCTCCCTGTTTGTGTCAGGCCCAGAAGCAGATATTCAACGTGATGAAGTTCGACAGCTACCAGCGCTTCCTGCGCTCGGCGGAGCACGCGGAGTGCGCGCGCGCCGACCTGCGCGGGCTGCCGGCGCCCTACCCGCCCGCGCCCGACCCTACACCCAGCAAGGTACACTACGGTTCCAACGGAGACCAGCGATGGATGCTTGCATCCAGCACATGCTGACTTGGGGCCGGGTTGTGGCACGAAACGTGTACTTATTATATTTTATTAATATATCTTTATATTTTATTGTGTTCTGTATCACTTGTTGTTTCGTATCCCAATAAATGTATTTTATTCTTTATTCTAACTTACTAACGTGAATGTGGCTAGTGGGTTTAGAGTTAATAGGTATCTTCTAGGTAAGCGTGTTACACCCTAGGCTGCAGCAATGCTAACATCAGCCAGGCTGTAGTCAGACGTAAACCTATCCCACGTAAAAAAAATAAAAAAAAAACATTTTCATGTGTGGAAAGACTGCTCTTTTTCTTTGCCGTAGCGGCTCGAAATGGTTCGTATGGTTCTGAAACTAGAAGAAGCTATCTTCACTTGCCTTAAGCCACATCTTGTCAATATAATTAAACTAGTGGGTGCTCGCGGCTTCGCTCGCATTAAGAAGTAAAACTTGCATCCCCTATTACCCCTTTAAAAGTGGCATTTCCAAAATTACTTTCTTAGCGGATGCCTAACGTCATAACATCTACCTTCATTTCAAATTTCAGCCCAAACCGTCCTGTGGTTTGGGCTGTGCTTTGACAGATCACTATATCAGTCAGTCAGCCAGTCACCTTTGAGTTTTATATATTTAGATATATGATGTATTCTCATTATTTGCAGCTGAAGAAGTCAGCAAGTAACGCGTCCGAGCGGCGCCGCAGCGGCGGCTCGTCCCTGCTCCCCTGGAAGTCGCGGCACGCCTCGCGCGACCGACTCAACGCAAACGAGCAAACACAACACACTGATGTAACTATACATTCATACTCCTCCTTACTGTCCTCATCACTGAGGGTTCCACGTAGAATTAGTTAGGGGAAGTCTTTTAGACATGTACCTACATTTGTAGGTACATGCCAAAAAGACCATTTGCTTTGTTTACAGCCGGCTTCGTCATACATTTTACGTAAAATTCTCGAAAAACGCACAGAGATGACAGTTGTTTAAAGATGGTTTTTATGATAAATGCTTTATGTACATTGCTGTAGACACCCCCAATTCCTTCAACGGAAGACGCATGTCATTTTGGTTTCCCAAGATTTTCCTGTCAAGTTTAAATATCTCTTAATTTGTAATAAGTATAATTACTAAATCTAAATTCAAACAACAGCTACTGAAATACCCCAGCTTGTTTCTAAATCCTAAATTAAACATTAGGCATACAAAT
This sequence comes from Macaria liturata, assembly GCA_964023185.1. Classification (NCBI taxonomy): domain Eukaryota; kingdom Metazoa; phylum Arthropoda; class Insecta; order Lepidoptera; family Geometridae; genus Macaria; species Macaria liturata. The sequence continues at coordinate 14,262 of CAXIEF010000335.1, forward strand.
GCAGATAGAACATAACCTATATTTATTCAAGTTCAGGTGAAACAATGCAGGTTTCTCATCGTGAATCGTTAGAATGTAAATAGGATTGTAACGTATACTCAAACAATGATAGTCGAGTAGGAAAGTTTTACAACCGAATGAAATATTGTGAAATCATTTAGAATCAATTTACTTTTCATTGAATTGTGGTCTATAAATAGGAAATTGGAAGATAAATACAGCATTCAAAGATGCAAAGCATCCAATCTTTAAAATTAAATATACTAAAATTTCAAGTCTCAGCCGTTTTTCGTCGTCACGACTAACGCTAAGAACTCACGGAGCGGTTTATTCCCGCGCCCGCGTGCGGCGGCCGAATCGCGTTTAATTTTCAAAACTCACGAAGCCGAAGTTTTGTGCGGCGCCGCTGCCGCCGCGGCAGAAATTATCGCCCGCAAACCTGGCGGTTGCCGATCGCAGAGCGCGGGGGTGGAAACCGCTGCGGCAGCGGTGCCGCGAGCGGCGCCCACCCGGGAACAAACCGCTCCGTGAGTTCTTAGCGTAAAACCTTTAGAGCGGTTTGAAAACTCTCGACACCAAAGTTTAACGCCATCTATCTTTCGCAGGTGGTAAAGTCAAGTCCGTCCGCGCCGGGTCCGCAACTCTGCCGCGTGGTACTACCAGATGGCTCCACCTCCGTGCGCGGGGTAGATCCAACACTCTCCGTGGCACACCTCGTCGACAAACTGCTGCAGAGTAGAAACATCACATGTAACAACTATGACGTCATACTCAAGGATACCAACAATAAGGTATGAATAATAGCACATCATATAAGAAACTAGTGTTTCAGGTGAGCGGGTCTCAAGGAGCCCGCGGAGATAGTCGAACGGTGAATTATTTTATATTTTAGAATATTATAGACTTCATCAGTCTGTTCTTAGTTGTACGAAACATTTCACATGAAAATAAAATATAGCCGTGTTGTTTTCTAACAGCAATTGTTCCCTTGTTTGCAGGGCGAGTGCGTGACCGTGGACAGCAAGTCCCCGTCCACGGTGCTGGGCGGGCGGCAGGCGAGCGTGGAGCGGCGCTGCGTGGTGCGGCTGGAGCTGGGCGCACGCTGCGTGGCCGTGCGGTGCCGCGCCGACCGGCCGCTGCGTCGCGTGCTGCGCCCCGTGCTGCAGCGCTACAACCTG